>JAPYZR010000583.1:47533-79575 GCA_030522945.1 Trichopria nigra | reverse complement strand
CAAAAAATTTAATTCTCTGAAGTTTGTGACGATTTAATGCAAAGTAGCGATACTACATGTTATTTATTATAATCTCGAGAACGAGACTAGAGGTATAATAGACGTATACCTCCTAAACGTATATGCCATATACTTATACCACTTTTATACCTATACTTTTCGTATAATATACGTATATTAAACGCAATCTTGTTCTCATTGTAGGAATGAAAACAATACTTTTCTGCCCTTCTAGCCGAAGCGGGCGGAATTGACATCTTTCACGGTACAGGGAAAGAAATGTTTTTGTTTCACGGTAATCCTTTATAGGTCATTTGAAGTTGCTACATTGATTTTGCTGGAATTTCCGGATGACGTCATTTCCTTTCGCGAATTAAAGCGTACGGCGAGCGCTAATCGACAGAGTCGTGAATTCCCGTTAACGAAGTTCAGGAAAGTGCGGTGTACGGCAATTTTATGGGGGAGGAAAATGAGTGGTTGGCAGCGAAAGAAATAGCAAGAAATTGCGAAGGGATGCGACGAAAATACGTGGTCGTCGTCCACTCGGCGTCGCAGTGGGTGGCGTCGCCGTGGGTCAACGAATTTCTCGACGACTACGTCGCGCCGGATTAAAACCACTACACGTACCATAAATCCACTTTACTACCACACTATAAATTCGCCACTACACGGTTTCAATGGACAAAAATTAAAACTGTTTTCATTTGCCCTGAATCATTAATTTTCGGGCGTCGATAGCCGCGTGAATTACGTCTCGGTGCTATTAATTCCGCTGCCGAGTATTGGTATTGCTGTACGATTATTTTTTTGCCGCAGCAGCGTAGGTGTAAAATACGTAAAACCCATTAATCGTAAGTTCGGAATCACCAGAATCGAGGAAAAAAAGTATTTTGCGCCCTAGTTACGAAACATATCGTAATTTTGTTTGCATCTGTGTGGGAGTCCTATAAAGCTAAAGGAACGAACGAAAAACCGCTTAAATCATTGAGAAAACGATTTCGAACGCGAAATTTAATTTCATCAAGTTGCGTCATGCACCAGTTTCATCTCGCGAATGTCCTTTACACGAAAACACTATTGACCTATTTTACAGTTGTTATCCTCGGGACTGGACGATGAGATACAGCCGGACCAGTTTGACGCAAATTTAGGTCACGTAGATGCATCGAAACGAGCGGTAGTAAAAATACGCAACCTCAGAATTCGCCAAGTGAAATTCGAGGTTCAAATCAAATTTCCATATAGCTTTGATGAATTGAGATATTGCATTTTCCACATGATATGTCAATGAACCGTATACGAAACCACGTGGATTGGAACCATGGATCTTCGCAAATCTCCATAGCAGAAAATATTGATTTGCTTGTCGTTACACATTTACAGCTGAAGGGAACGGGAAAAGTGTCGACAAGATTACGTGTTTTGACAGCCAATGCTTGAACGCTTTCCTCCATTGATCAATCATCAAAATATGTCCAGTGGTTGGTTTCGAAGAATGAAAAATATGCGACAAGAAAAGGTAAAACTAAATGAGAGAGAATGTACCATTTACTGCAAAACAGAAATTCTGTATAAAGTCGAAAGAAACGGAGGGAATAGAGGGAATACGAAGGAGATAGTGGAAAGGGTAATGAAAGAAAAGGGGAGGACAATAGAGAAGGGAAGAACGATAGAGGTTTTCTTGTGGCGCGGTAAAACACAGGAATACTTACGGAAAATTGGAAATGGGGAAGGGACGAAGGAGATTGCTAGGACGAAGAAAAGAGCAGCGAAAAAGAGCAACGAAAAAACGGGATGAAGAGGGTAAGTTTATTTACAGAATAAATCTGCACGGAAAAATGGAAAACTGATGGTTGATGTTACGAAAAGAAGGTAATACCCATTTTTGTTGTAGTTATTTTTATTAAGTATAGGCGTACTAATGATGCAAGATACAATTACGCTTCAATTACGGATGGGAATGAGCCGTGATAGATTACATATGGACGAGGCAGGGATGAACTAGAAGTGTGGGTCGAACTAATGATATAAATCCATGTTTAAAATAGTAGTGTGCGCATGCGCGAAATGACCGCGGGTATTTCTTTGGTGGGGGACTTTATGGACATAGTCGTCATGTTATAAAAACCAACAGTACAAATATAACAGATTTAGGTAGGGCCTACTTTATATGTAGACTCGATTGATGACGCACGACCACTCGCGGAGCTTTCCGATAACGCCCGAAAGTAATGTGGTCGATCCAAGATGGGGACGAAATTAATTATTCACTGTACACAGTTTTTATATTTATCAGAGGACCTGCAGAGCAAAATTGGCTATTAAATGGAGAGCGAAGAAGGAAAAGGGGAGCTGGAAACAAAGGGTAGGGAAAAAAATAAAAATACAAATGTAGCAGAAGTTATTACACTGCATAAAGCTGGTCACAAAAGGCTCATATAGAAACGTTCCTATTCAGAGTATCATAAACGTATCCGGGAGAGAATGGGATTCTGGTGATTTATGTCGAGCAGATTCCTAACCTTATTTATTAATTTATTATGGTTACTTCTCATATATACATTTCAGTCGTATTTTAATCAGATTTCAATGAGATTTCATGAGAGATATGGGTATTAATAGAGCAGATTCGTAAAGAAATCGTGTAAATTATTCGAGAGGAATTCAGTGGCGTCATTCGATTTGCGAATCCCATAGCTCGGGACGGCTCCTACACGGGGAAATGCGCCATGGAAACGGCACGCTGCGTTCGATACGGTGCCCCATAATACACGTGATTCTCGTCGCTGTTTCTCGTCCTCCCTAGGGTAGAGGCGAGAACGAGACGAAGCAGTGTCTTCCTCCCTTCCGGCTTGGTGGTTGGTAAACAACGCGTCAACACCTCCTGCCTTCAGTTTGCAGGAGTTCGTCAATGAGACACGGGATCCACGCTGAAACCGCCGTCGCGCGCTTCGCCAACCTCCGGCAATTTACGGGCATTCGCCTTCGCTTCTGGCACTTACCTCTACTGAAGTCAATTATGCATTCCGAAAGCCCGTCGAGTAGGGACGTGCTTCGCATTGCAGCTCGATCCCTCCATTCTTAAGGCTCCTTAATAGTTTAATTTTTTTCTAATTACATTGCCGATAAGGGAAATTTATTGTTGTTCCAAGACGACATGAACAAAATCTGAATTCCACACATCTTTTCACGACTGCAGAAGAATGATCAATTATACGCCCAGATGTACATAACACATGCCCAGATACCAAAATAACTTTGGACACGTTTGGTTTGCTTTCAGTCGACCACGCAAACTTCTAGGATTCATGGATTGTTGGATTCTCAAGTGTCAAGTGAAGATATTTGTTTTGTCGAAGCATCTGTTCCCTATTCTCTGGCCTTTACTTCCCATCCCCGTATACATACTCTCTGGTTGCTTACAAGTACAGGTGCGATACACATAGATAGGCTATGGGTGGATTTTGACAAAATATGTAAATATGACAGATTTGCATCATATGGTTAGGGCATATGCATGGTGTTACACTTCTACCGTGGAGCATACAGTACCTAGTGGCAAAAAGACTAGAAACAGGAGGTCCGACAACGGTGGTTATGGTGTAGAATGATTGGCAGAAATCCACACTGGGCATGGTAGGATTTTAAAAGCATACAAATCATCAGTAATGCAATTTCGGGTTTCTGCGCACACGCTAACGTGGGTATGACCAACTAGCAAAAATTTAAAATTTTAAACGTATAAACAATGGGAATGACAGGGAAGGGAGCTTATAACGTATTTTTGAATCCATATAATTTCGAATCGGATTTCGATTCCTGTCAATTTCTATATTTAAGAGGGGAGTGGGGATTACGAATTCTATAGAAGAATTTAACTATGCGTTTAAAAAACCAATGAAAATTGATAATATCGAAAATAAAATTAGGGCGAACGCACAAAAAGTAACAGTTCCATATATAATTGTTATCAACTACATAAGTGTTGCGGAATCGTCATACGCATCTCCTTTTTGCATTGGCTGGGAATGAATGTTAATTATCGTAAACAAGAATAAATAAATTTTTGGTTTCTGCGCACACAATAACGTGGGTACACGACCAACTAGCAAAAATTTAAAATTTAAAACGTATAAACAATGGGAGTGATAGGGAAGGGAGCTTACAAAACCGTTAAAATTAAACCGCAAGACGCTTCTCGATAAATCGTTTCCAACGTCTTTTTTAATACATATGATTTCGAATCGGATTTCGATTCCTTATCAATTTCTATATTTAAGAGGGGAGTGGGGATTACGAATTCTACAGAAAAATTCAACTATGCGTTTAAAAAATCGATGATAATGTATAATATCGAAAATAAAATTAGGGCGAACGCACAAAAAGTAACAGTTCAATATATATTTGTTATTTACTACATAAATGTTACGGAATCGTCATACGCATCTCCTTTTTGCGTTGGCTGGGAATGAATGTTAATTATCCTGAACAAGAATAAAAATACCAATGATTATATGTTATACAGTAGAATGAAACGAAAGAGAAATAAACTAAATCGATTAAGGCTGCAATTGAGTACACGACGATCATAATGGCTTAACACCCCAAAATGTAAATTTCATTTGAGCTGTTCGTTACGGTTTTTATCAGAAGTCTTGAGCGCCCATTATACTTGCAAATCTCGTGCGTAACTGACGTAACTCTATCATGAAAATCTTCCGCTACAGTGTTCGCCTTTTAGTGCATCTTTTTGTCTAATAAAACTATTATTTGCATTTTGAACGCGGATTCATTATGAAAGTGTTAAGTACATTCTCTCAGGAAAATGTTGTCGTGACACTTGACTAACGTAGTTATTTATTGGTTTATTATACGTAATATTTTCTTAAAGGATTTTTCATTTTTAGTAGATATACTGAAAAGTAACATTCGAAACTATTTCTATTTCAGTTAAATAAGAAAACCTGTAAAACAAAAATTACATTAATTCATAAATACATTCATAAAAATTATTTGACCGTCATAAAATGAAAGAGGGGTAGAAATATGTAGATTAAATGCATATATAAAATACGACGGAAGTCAAAACTAGCATTTGGAATTTCGTTTCTGAAGCTTTTAAAATGATGTCTATATAACAAAGTATAAAATATCGATAATATCAATTGTTTTATCATACAGGAGGCGCAAAATGTCTTTTGGCGCCCTACACGCGAGAGGTATTATTTAAGCAATGATAATAGACACTTTTAATGTAATTGTATATAATTATATATTATATATAATACGTAGTATATAATTATATATAATATATAACACGTATACAAAAAAAAATTTTCTCAGTGTTTTCTATTCGTATGTTTTCCTCGGGGTTAGTAACGTCATCATTACCGCCGTCCCAAATTATTTTACATAACATTTTCCAGTTTGACATAAAATATGGTTATTATACGAATGAATATGAATGGCGCTCGGGTACAGAAATGAATAAACCCATGAAATGTCTTCATATCACAACGATGTTTATTACTAAAAATTATTATTCGTAACGATTCATGTAGCGAATAAATATTTTATGTAGGCGAGGTGATCGATAATTTTCGTAAAAAAAAACAATGAAACATAAAATAATGTTTGAACTTTTAATTAATAAATGGCTTGCGACTGGGTATACTGCTATAGTACATTACCGAGACGCACTATGCGACATGAAGGGAATGAATTACTCTATATGCATTCAAGAGACCCCTTCTGTCGTGCCTGTAAAAAATTGCATTATTAATTCAGCATTCTATAAATTTCGTTTTACCATAAGTCTTACATTTTCAGACTATTCCTATATACATATATTTCCTCTTTGCTCTTGTTTCTTTAATTTTCCTATTGTAAAGTTGTTTTTGGATGAAAAAAGTTCTGGTCAACAATTATTAAAAAAAACTAATTTACGTTTCGGCCGTTTCGACACGGTCCTCTTCAGTTTTTATTCTGTCAAAACGTACAAAAATTCATGTAGAATTTAGATTAAAAAATTCCTAATAAAACAATAATTAAATTTCACAAATATAAATAAAAAAATAAAAACAATTCAAAAGTACACCGAGGGGAAAAATCTGTAAATTCAACGGAATATTAAACTGCTGGTATTCATGCGGTCAATTTATTTATAGTCAAATAAAATATTTTGCTTCAAATAGACATCCAGCAAGAAACAGTCGATAGTATTTCGTAGATACAATTTTGTTCAATCTTCTCAAAAAAATATCAGGAAAATATTTATTATATTCGGAGGTTTATTAAGTATTTCGATTACGTTACATATATTATTATGTTTGACACAATATAATTATGGCCGCTGCACGTTCGTACATGTATCGATAATTTCGATAGCTGTCAAATTTTGCACCACTTGCGTATATAAGGAGAGACATACGGCGCCATCTGTCAGCGTGAATATATTTAGGATCTCTGTTGGCTCGAAAATGTAATATTCAGTTATCTAGATGATTGATTATATATATCATAAACAAAAATAAAAAAATTTAAATATATAAACATTTGACATTAAACATTTAACGTTTTCGGACCATTTTTGTGATCCTATTTAGAGTAAATGTAACTTAATTATTTAACATTTAGTCATTTTAAATATGAAGTATTTTACTAAATCATTTAGTAGATTTATGCAACCGAACGATTTCTTATAATTTAAACAGTGCATTTATTTAGAGACCAATTATATCACCTTCTATATTCAATCTGACGAAACGATTTTTTCGTCAGGCGCAAAATGCCATTTTGCGCTACGTTATCGGATCGCAAAATACGATTTTGCACACAAATAGGCGCGGAATGAAAGAGGAATGTATAATTTAACAGGTGTTAATAAAATTTCGGAATCGTTTAAAACAAGGCTTGGAAGCTCTTAGATCCTGCTGCTCAAATTTGGGCCTACGCTAACAAAAAATGGGATTTTGCGCCCTTATTGATATGAAAAATACTATTTATAATCATAATTTCTTGTAGTTTTTCAAAATAAACAAATCATTTATTATTCACATCTAAAAAAGTATTTTTACTAAATATTTCGTTAAATATAGATAATATATATATAATGTATATGACATCCATATGCATTTCACATGATACATGTATTTGGTTATAATAACTACTATATATTTTATCAACTTTTTATCTGTCTTTGAGCATAGTTGGATTCCTGATACATTTGTGTTTATTGGTTTATCTTCAAGTCTGCTTTTTTTGTCACTTTCTCAAATAATCCGTTAACGTATATGACAATGAAACGACTTTAATGAAGTCTGATGTGTTCGTTCTCTTTTTGAGTTTTGATTATTCCAACCAATAAACCGTTTTCCATTCAAAACCAACTTTACGGTAAAACATTTCAAGACTATACATAAAAGATGATTGTGGTGCATTTTTTTATGCTGCCACGCGATTTCCAATTTTTTGCTGTTTAAAAAATGATGGAAAATTTCGTTTCATTTTGCACGAAGCGGAATACGTGCCGATTTGCTACTTTTTTGTCCGATTTCGAACTAATAACTTTTTCCGCGCATTCGATGCATTATAGCTGCAATAATTCTCGTTTTCGCCTCTCTTTTTATCCTTAGGTTAAAGCGATAAAAGCATTAAAAGCGAGGAGAGGTAGGCGCATCGAATTCTATTTAATAACTCACGATGTGAATTTCGCGCTGCACACACACACACATATATATATATATATATGTGTGTGCGCGCGTGTGTGTGTGTGTATGTATGTATGATCCGGGGATTGCAACCAACAAGGGATATGTGTGAATTATTGCTAATCGCCAGAGCTCAGAGTTCGCACAATGGCAAAAACTCGTAAACGACGAGGCGCAACAATATATTCATCGGGGCATCAGTTCCACTGCTCAATGGTCAACAAAATCGATGTAAATTATATTCGAACCTGGACGAAGTGTCGTTTCGCCCCTTGAAAATGTGTCGCGTCGATTTTAAAACGATTTTACGGAAATGTTTGGCAATAATGTCGGAAATGGACATTAAATAGAGGACGTAACTGTTTTATAATTTCGTTTCGCAGATTGCTAAAGCTTGACGCATACTGGCTAAAGTTGACAAAAAAAGTGCAGAAAAAAAAATGGAGAAATGCTTTGTCAAAAAGTCAGAAATCAATGGATCAGCAAAAAAGAATAAAAAGCATCAAACGCTAATAGAAACAGTCGAAACATTTCTCTACTTTCATTTCGTTCTTTTCATTCTACTTTCACAATCATTTTTTTTTTTTTTTTGTCAGCTTTTATCAACTTTCACACACATTTAGCTTTTATAGACTTTTAAATAAAAGATTCAATGGAAAAGTGATAAATGATTAATAAGATTTAACAAATATTGACATAAATTTCATGGATGCTTGCCGAAATTTGGCAAAACAATTGTTAAATTTCTGATATCAACACTGATGCAAGTTTTGAAAACTAATTAAAATTTATAAATGTTGATAAAAAAAAGTGGACAATAATTCAAGATAATTGCGCAATGAAAGTTGTCGAGAAACTGACATGAAAACGTTGATATCTGGAAAACAGTCCCAAAAAACAAAAACCCAGACAGAAACGAATAATACTAAATAAATTTTGTTACAATTAAGCAAAGTTGATGAAAGTGGGTAAACATTGATAAAACTATTTTAAAATTTACAAATTTTGATGTAATTTAACCGTTATAATTAACTAAGTACTGTTATGGGAATGAAATGACGATGATGAAAATGGATAATAAGTGTTGAAAAGTACAAGCAAGTGTTGATAATAACAGACAAAACGTATAAAAACATGAATGAACATTTACAACAACGACTAAAAGTTGAATAAGCTTGATTTTGATATTTGATGATTTTGACGCAAAATGTCAACGGTAAATGTCATTGACAGAAAGTGATACTTATAGTTGATGTTGATCAAGATTGATAAAAATGTAAAAACTAAAACATGCAGTTTCGAAGTTGACGGAAGTCGTTGATAAAGTATTAAGATGAAGGCATATTTACTGAGAATCGATTCGTACGTTATAATCAGAATTTTTGAAAACTGAGAAAGTTGAAAAAATAGTCAACAGTTGATAAAAGCTTATTCGAACAACCTGAAACGTGTTTTGCAAGTATTAGATTCAGGACAACTTACCTTTAGGATCACTAGACATTGACAAAAAAAACAAACATAAGCCTGTCTAACATACCCATGAGATGAAGGGACATTTTAAAGTATTGTTCAGATAGTTCAGAATAGTTTTAATTCCTCAGATAAAAAATAAGGAAAATTTGTAAAGTGAAACTTTTATAAAAACTGTTACGAATTGGCGCAAACTTCTACGACCCATTCGCATTGTCGTGGTCCTATACTTTGGCAAATCAGGAAATTGCTGACTTACCAATTTTAAAATAGCAACCTGGGATTCATCGATATTATACTCGTTCATTATGCATTTAGTCATCGGTTAATTAACGAGCGAGGAAAGTCGATTAAAAATTCCCGCGATTTTTAATGAATGCACATTCGCTGTTTTTCATGCAGGCAAAGTCATATGCGGCGCAAACGAGCATCCAATTTTCCCAGGCCAACTTTATTTTTCGCCCACGTGCGAACCCCGCTAATAACAGTTGTCGTTCTATATACGGTCGATGGGTCCATGGTTCGATATATTCGCGGTGCATTTGTCAAGTTACCCCTTTCACAGGTTGAACGAAACTGCGGCATGATTTTGACCCATCCCATGTAGACAGACAACACCCCAAACCGTGTATCACATTCGAGCATCAGGTCGTTACATAGAAAGTTTCGACATACATAATACACACATATATATATATATATATATATATGTGTGTGTGTGTGTGTGTGTGTGTGCGTAATGGCATGAGGTATGCGCACAACGTGACGTGCGCAACGTTTGAACAAATCGCATCGCTAAATTATATAATTCAACTAATTATACGCTAATCGGCACGAAACGAAATTAAACGAGAGCTGCTGATTACGCAAATTACAGAATTGATATGCAGTTGGGAATTATTCAACTGTCCATTAGGGGTTCAAAAACATTACGATGCAATAAACTCGTATCATTTTTATGATCAGATTTTATTCTCATCCACACATCCACTAATCCGTGCGCAGATATCGCGTAGCCAATCTATTTCTCTATTTCCAAACGAAAAGCGCATTTTTAGTTACGCGAAATGGGAAAATGCAATATGAGCTATATTTTTCAGCGAAGAGGAATTTCGAAAGTTTCCCAGACATACGTATATTTGCACAAATTGCCGCATTTATTGCGTTCAGATTCGATTTGCGCGTTCCTATAAGCCCTGAGCCTGCGCGCGTTCGAATATCTGTTTGTAAAAAGGCACGAATAGATTTACATTAATTCGGGGCAAATGCTCTTTTCAACATCATACGACTGAAGCAATAAACAAATCAAGTGGGATTTACTTTTTCATTTATTCCGTTGCTGTTGACAAAAAAAGCATTTGACGTAAAACACGTCATGTCGATAAATCATGATTCGTCAATCCCAGACCTGGCAGGATTCAAGAATAACGATCAGATCTGAATCGCATCCAGATCTACTCTTGACAGAACCGGATCCAATTCAAATTTGATCACTTCCCCAAAAGGTCCTTTCCTGTCTTTAAACAAAGACAGTTTTAGCTTTCCAATTAATTTGTACATAGCACGAAATCTCTATACGTACTAATTAACGTAATAACATCGTTGTTCGTTTGAGCCAATCTGGAAGTGTCCATCGAAATGAAGATCCGAAGGATTTATTACAAGATCAACATCAACGCTCATCGCTTTCCCCTAAAGCTCTCGCTGTTCCGTGGATGTTTACTTTCTCGTTTTCGCGAATCCTTTCTCTGTTTGCTACGCTGTTTGATTCGGTATTGATTATTCACCCTCGAAGCTCCCATGCGGTGTCCATGAATCAAGTCGAAATGCGCGAAGGCGACGCGATTTCGCGACGTTAACCCAGATCGCCCCTGGAATTGGTCCAGGTCATGAAAAGTTTGCCAGAACGCCCGCATCTTTCAGAATGTAAGTCGACATTTTTGCGAAGGATGCCTTGCTCCTTTAACAGGTCGCTACACTCTTTCGCCCATAAAAAGCCATAAAAGGAACTTAAAAACTTTAGAGGATGATAAACTCGTTTATATAACGTTGGGAACAAAAAGCGTCAATGCTTGCGCGGAATCCGGCTTTCCAGTCTTGTTGGGAACATATAAATGATAACCTTATTTCGGAATATTTTTATATTAAAGTAGGACGGAATTCCATAATTACCTAGGAATCTATTTAGAGGCCGGCAATAACAGTAAAATGCCACGTGGATTCCGATAGTTCAAAAAGTGTTGCGACCAGGAATACGTGCTGAACTCCAGATTCATGCAGGTAAAATCGATTGGGATATACTGGACTCTATTAAACTGACGACATCTTTAAGCGACCATTGGATGACACCCGACCGTAAAAGAACCGATCAACGATAAAGGTCCTCTTAGACGGATTAGAATCCATTTAATCAAAATCTTGAAGCCGATCAAATGAAAGCTTAATATACAAATGGATCGTGATAATGTAGTAAAACAACTCGCAAACTGCAGCAAACTCGCTCATAATTCAAGATCCCACAGTCGATCCATCTCGCTGCCCGAGCGGGGCGATACTGCGGGAGAGCTAGTTGGGGCCCAACCTCCCTCCTTATTTAAGTGCTTCCGCCCCTGTCGCTCGCGTTCTTTGGAGCGAGACCGATCGGCTACACCAATCTTCGCCGGCCAACGGATGGCTCCCGTAAAAACCTAATTACCAGGAGGTAATTGACCGCTCCTGGACGGGTGCGACTGACTGACAGATCGCTGCGACCAGATTTTAACGAACCGACAATTCGCAAGAGAGTTCTTTCTACGCTGCTTGCTGAACTTTAGCCCTTTCACTGCCGCTTCGAGGTCACGTTCGAGTGAAACCAATGATATAAGTGCCTCGAACCCATCAATTACGCATCGAAAAAAATGCGCGATTACCGTAATTGCGTATTACGTTCTTCGAGGTGAGTATCTTGGCCATGCGTTCGTACGCATCTTGAAGATTTGCGATTAATAAAATCTGATAGTCTTGTTCCGACATGTTCATTACTTAGTCTTGATTGATCGCATATACTTATCAATAATATTCTTGAACACATCTACTTGGGTAACACCCATGGGAACACCTCCACAACAATAAATCGAAATTTGGTACAGGAAGTTTCTTTAAAAACAGCGATCAATTCTTCACTCGAGTACTGATGTAATGAAAACTGTTTTATTGTTAACATTTATTAACGTCTGTTAATGCTTCAGATGTCATTGAAGTCGTAGTATTTAGTAGAAAGCGAAAAAACAACATGTTTAATTCTGTGAAACGCAAAGATGATTTGGATGTCTTCACGACCTGCATTATTCATGCACCAAGAAACTCATTAAAGAGCCTCTTATCGTCTTTGAAACATTCACCAGTTGTTTACTAGTCTGTGGACTTTTATAGCTGATCGATTCTTTTACGGCTTTTGTTTACTTTCCACTTAGAATCCACGCGTTTGCATTCGAATATTGCCGGTCGAATGCAATTAGTCAAGGAAATCAATTACTTCATCCGATCAAACAAATTATTGATTCGTTTTCAATAGATTTCTATTTAATTCTTGAAACGATTTTCACAAATTTTGCTTAAAATGCTACAGTGAATCAATCTGGAGGGTGCACGACGTACCAACGTTTTTGGTATAGGAGGAAGGTTTTGAACGGCTACCCCATGATACGTGCTAACCACGTACGCAGTCACTTGCCAATCACCGTTTCACGTTAAAACCCTCATAGCGGGAGTGGATGGGGAGAGATATAAAAAATGACTGGTTCATTTAGTGGACACTAATGCAGTTAGACGGTTCCGCACGGGTCTGTCGCTCCAAACGTGTTTCGCGGTAAAAATAGTTTCAAAACAAAAATTTATGATGCGATCATGTCTGCAATTAGGCCAATGAACGCGACAGCCCTCTAATGCTCTTCTGTGAGCGGCAAGTACATATAAGGTGGTAGGTTTCATTGAACAGTACTGGTCTGTTATTATTGACATAACGAAGTTCAGCGGAGAAACGTAAGGGAACCTCCCCCTCTTATCATATCCCAATAACGTGAAATTGGATGATGAGGGGAACATTATGAAGTAATACTCCGTTAAGCCGTAAATTAATTTCGTTAGTCCTTATTTGAAAATGAATAACAAATTAAAAAAGAACACCAATTATTTAGAAGAAATTTCATTATAATTCCGACAAACGATCATTTGTCCGACGAGTATCGATTCAGGACCTTACTCGTGTTGCATAAATCATTTTCCCTTGTAAAAACTTAAATATTTCGGAAGCAAATCTCGCTTAATCTTCAAGAGATGAACTCTAATATTTCCCAGGTAGTACGGTCTGCTGATTAATTTTCATCAACGCATTTCATAGAAATTCAGAGTGCGCGCCAGTTAACACCAGCATATTGTAACGTAGCTCGGGATTCTTTCCAAATCCGCAATACAAATTAGAGCCTCGAGTAATCCCGCGGATATGCCGCTAGGGTAACGAGCTTCCTACCAGATTATCTTCCACCCTACGTGCGAGGTTGGAGGGTTAGCCGCCGCCGCAGCGCAGATAGTTACTCCTTCTCTACCACCCCCCTCTCTCTCTCGCACTTGTTATCTATCTCTTTTTCTAGCCATCTCTCTTTCTCGCTCTTCACTTCCTCTCGCTCCATCCAGCATTTAACAAGCGCATTACGTTCGCCCCTTTAAAAGATCGCACTTCTGTCTTCAATGGCTCGTATAATCGCATTAGGATCAACACAATGCTCTGGCCGAGAGTATGTAACATCCTATATATTCCATCTGCTGAGTTTTCCAGATTCCACATGTGTCTGGCTTCGCGCGGTGGAAAACGTCCGTCCTCTGCGGTCTGTATTGAAACACGACCAAGCCTCGATGCAGATTTACAATGCCGACGACAGAACAGTCCGATATGCTCGAGGACATCATCATTGGTCATGTAGCTTGAAGTGTTTTCGGCAACATATGTAGATTCACACCGACTGACAGATGGTTCTCCGCGATCGATACTTCTCTGGCAAGTTTGCGCCTTCATTTTCGCGGTGCTATTCTGGAGTCGTCGGTCGGACCAAGTCGTCAATAACCGTACCGTAACGTCGTTGCCGGAACTAAAGCCAAAATCTATAGTTGCGCATCAGATTCGGAATTAGATTCCAACTAGAACTCGTGCCGCAAGTTTCACTACTACGCGAACAGAAAAGTTATCGTCGTCTATGATCTTTAATTCGTGCTACGAATTTCATCCTAATTGATGTAACTATGCCGGATGCACGATGCTCGCAATAGCCGTGCAAACCACATTGTTTCACTTTCCCGGAGCATGTATTTCATTTGTACCCTTTAGACGGTAAGCCGCCGTCTAAAGGCAAACAACTACGCTACGAACTTTCCGGCAACGGCGGACTCTGCTTTCAATTCCGGTGTTTATATGCTTCCTGGAGAAAGAACGTCCTTCGATTGCACCGTCGACAAAGCTGGCCCTTCTTTCGCAAAACTGTCGAGTGGGTATCGGACACCCCACACAGCTTGAAAGTTTTCTCGGTGGAAAACCCTCGGCTTTTCCCCAAGACTGTCACGACGAGCAAAATAAATGTTACCGGCTATTTGGTGCCACTGTTGCTGCGTTGCTGCTGCTCATGCTCTGTGTCCTATCGCACACTCTTATCCACTCTCCGAAAGTCAATTCCCCCGGCGATCGCCGAGAAAACAGCATGGAAAACTTGAGCCGATCCCCGTTCATTTCACGACGTATCGACGTTACGATGCTCACTTTTCGATTACTTTTGCCAGTATATTATTTGCAAAGCTGTTGATTTTCCCTACAAAACAAAAAGTTGAGAATGTCATTCAATTTGGACAAACGCCTATATATTATATATTTAAATTGCGCGAGGTGTCGTCGACAGACCAACCACCTGAAGATTGTAAGTTGCTTGAAAAAAAAAACTTGATGTTAATTAGTTGCTTATATATGTACTCTATTGTAGATGTATATTTCACTTTCTGTAAGACTGTTCCGATAATTGGACGACCACAACACGATATTGAGGAAAGGTATTTCGGTGTCTCAGTCTAGTCAAGTTCAGTAAGTCCAATCGATGACGTTGCGTATTTTGACGTTCGTGTACACAAATTTCCTAGATTTTGGGTGGCCAAAGTCGCAGGTCAATGTCGTTTAAAATTCGTCTGGTCTAATTGGCAATCTTATTTTGAAACGTCGACTGACGCAACCCAGACCCACTCTTCATTGTAGAAAGAGAAGAAATTCTCGTCTTGGCTAATATGAAAGAGCACGAGGACAGATATTAGTTAATAGCAGTTGGAACAATACGGTCTATCGCATTATGTCGATGGAATAAAGGAGCTTCAAGCCTCTTCGATATAAAAGTAGATTTTCATTATCGGCTCACAGGATTATTGACAACTTGACTGAAATTGAACGGAGCTCGTCCCGTACTTCCGGCTGTGGAAATCAGCTCAGGTTATTCCGAAGAGACCCGCGGTAGCATGCTGCGATCCCCGTCTTCCAGGCTGTTACCTTTGACGATTCTGGAAGCCCAGCTTCCACCAAGGAGCTTTACTACCATTTCTCCAGGCTCCTCCCGGTTACGCTTCCGCTTGTCGCTTCTCCCCCTCGAGCATTCTACGTATATACGCACTATACACATTTTCCCGTGTAATGTCGGATATCTACCGCATCCCACCCACGACTCCCCCTCTGCTCCCCTACACTGAGAAGTTTCCATCGCGACTTTGCCATTTCTATCTCGTTCTATCGCTAAATCTGTCAAATTCCGCCCCATTTTTTTCCTTTCTCTCGGCGACTACTGTTCATCCTCAGACTCGTCTCTCCTACTTCATTTTCAGCAAACTGTCAAACTCTTTTTTTTGCCTCTCACTTTCTGTCATCCATTTTTCTATTCCTACTTTTTTTTCTCCCTGAAAGTTTTTCATGCCATTTCTCACATTCTTCTCTCGTTCTTTCTTGCCTTTTTCTCGTTTCTTCACCTCTCTTATTCTTTCGATGTCGTTCATTTTCCCTCGTACTGCTTCCGATTTGTCTGCGTAATATCACGCGCAGGTGCAGTAGCACTTGACACTATAGTCTCTCTCCGTCTCTCTCTCTCGAAACCCTTTCAACCTCGGCGCCCGTCTGGCTGCCTGCCTTACAGGCGCCAGTAAACCTGGACCAATGCACGGAGCTCGGGCGTCATCCGTTCCATCCCCTCCCCCCTCCTCCTACGGCTCTCAATAACGGATTGCGAATGCAAGTCACCTCGCTCTCGTTTCCCAGCAAACATTTAAAGAAGTTCCCTATTTATTTTTCTTCATTCTTTCTCGAATTTTCCGACTTTTCCATTCGTAAAAAAAAATTCTGTATAACTTATGCACTCAGTTAGATTGAAAAAGCATTAGTCGAGTCCTTCATAAAGAGTTTCCAGCAAAATTAAATATTATCATCCTTCGTTAAACTCAGATCTTTTACCATGAAAAATGTTTCTTTCTCGTATGATAGAAATGTAAAAGTTAACCGTTTCTGTCGCGAGACAAAGTTTAAATCGGCACTTTAGGCCGTTACTATCATGCGGTGTTCTCGGCTGCTTTGACGACTTGCTGCGTATAATCAAAGTACGCCAGAACTTGACGGAGCCCTAACCTTCTTATCGTCCCCGGTCTTTACTTAGTTCGCGCGATGTTCAGAGATTTGTCTGGCTTTAATCACCTCGCACACCTCCGCGCGGAATGCTGATTACTCGCATCGAGGCTACGCGTCAACAGCTTTGATCGAGTCTTGAAAGCAATTAGACTCGGGCGCTGATAAAGTAAAAATAGACCACATTAGCCTACTATATCTAATTCCACATTGGATATTCGCGGGTAAAATTTCGCACCAGCAGTATCGGAGCACTTTGGCGTTAATGAATTTAGCGAATGGGTCAGTGTCGATGCGCATATAAACAGACGACGGGACGTAAAATTCAACTTTACGAACGGCACGAATAATAGTAGTTTATAAGCAAATTTAATGGATAGACGCGGCAAGTTTGAAAATAAGGGCGACGATTACGATGCGCTTTAATGAATCGGATTGTCGCATTTTTCGACATAACCTCATCCTTTACGAGCGTAATTTCTCCCTACAGCGGGGTTCCATTGTAGACTTTGTGACACTATCGGTTAACGTCCCAACATATACGCGAGCACGCACTATACGTACGTGTATTCATCAAAGCGCAGACTTCCGAGAATGTAACGTAATGTTATGAATTGAAGGCATGTTTCGAGTACGTTTTTAAGTAGCAGTGCTTAATGAAGCGTGTTTGGGAAATCTATAGGGGAATATTGAATTGAAGGAGAATTCAGGAAGCTCAGACACTGATGAGGACCGACACCGTCAATGTATAATCATTGTCGCATCACTCCAGCTACTCTAGAATCTTAAGTTTGTAATAAATTAATGGATTTCATAGATTTGGACTGGGTATGTCCCTAATGTAAGGGAAGAACGATAAGAGCTTTTGTCGTAGTTATTTTTTAAGTGTACTGATGACGTCAGATAAAATTTGTTTCAGTTACGGATGTAGAGACATGATGGATTAAATATGGACGAGGGATAAGCCAAAGAAATTGCAGACGTAAATGCCGATTCAAAATAGTCATGAGCGATATGGGGGTAGAGAGATTTTATTGGATTTGTATGGGGAGTCGCCATATCAATTCCGGAAACTATGCACTTGATACATGAAGGAATGCGATAAGAAAGAGTAGGTTACGTCAAGAAGAAACGTCGATTTCATTTTGCATTTTAATAAGATCAGCACGTGGGATCATTGCGAAACAAAAAAGTGTCAACTGAACAAAGGATAGACGTGAAATGAACAAAGAAACCCTATCGGGATCGGGAGGTATTCCAGCGCGTCATTCTTAAAAATGTCGTTTATAAGTGATACTTTCTCGCGCTTATCGCAACGAGATCTGTTTATGAAAGAGGCGAGAAAATTTCTCGGAGCCTCTTATTTATCTATTCTCTTGTCAGTGTAGCAGAAGCCACAGCGGAGCTGGGCTTTTATTCACCGTGAAAGATTTAAGTGTTTAATAACCGGCCCCCTTGGCGAGAAAAGAATATACGTAAAATCTCGAGCACCCTTTGCCTTTCTTTCGCCGTCGTTGCTTTTCCTGCCTCCGTACTTTTTCTTATTTCCATCCTCTTTATTAAGAGGGCGCTATGGAGGGGTTCTTTTCTTTTTGGGCGTGCGTATAAAGGTTGCAATACTCGGAGCAGAATTGAAGCTACGTTACTGTTGGATGATTAATCGACCTCTACATCTCGAAAAATGCGGATCGGCAGTTAATATATATAGAGGGGGACTCCCCACTTAATCCGCTAAAGTTTTCAAAATGACTGCAATTATATAATCGTCATATATATAGTAGAACGTGATGCGTCGATATTTTCAACCGGATAATTCTGCCGTTTGAAAGTCTTCTATAATTATATTATTGAAGCGTATACATCGATGTTATTGATAAAGCACGTATAAATGAGTAAATTATTTTAGGTATTCAGGAAACTATTTTCGACGTCGCTTTAATGGAACCATATTTTAAGTATAGTCTGCGCAGAATTGAAATGTCTATAAATAGACGAATAAAAATACGAAACTTGCCGTGTACGAAATATTTACATTTTTGGAAGCAGAGCTCCGAAATATTTTCGCAACCCCTATATATCTATATATATATAAAGCGCATTTTCCACCGGCTTTTGTCACTCTTCATTTTGCAACACCCCTCGTCTATGTCGAGCAGAAAACTTAATATCGGTACATTTCCCGACAATCGCGTACAATTCCGCAGGATCTTTTCAGGGCATATAGATTCAATTTATTACGTACGATTTCATTTCCTCTGGATTTAAAATACTATTATCCGACATATGCGAATAATAAATGTTCAATCAATTTCATTCTTCTTTTTTTTTCGCGCGCACATGTGCAGTTTTTCCATTATTCTTTTTGTTAGAGCTGCTTCAACTTACGTTTTTTTTTTTTTTGTTATAAATAAAATTTTATTCTAAAATCTGAACCGGAATGCGACAGTTCGATTCGTCATTTTATAGAATCCTACATCCGGTAATAAATATTCATGCATTCGTTCGCGTTAGAAATGCAATTTTCAACTCCCATTTTCCCTCTGTTTATTTACACGTCAATTTGACATGTTTTTCGCTCACCTTTTAATTAAATTTATGTCTTTTTTATTTTAATAAATTTTATCCTTGTATACATTTTGCTTTCTTTTGTACTTATGTTTAACCAGGCATTTATCTTTGAATGTAAATATAAGTAAGTAACTTTTTCCTTTTCCGTATGTTTTTGCTTAAGTGAACATTTTTTAAAGAGTATAATTTCTTAGATTACGGAATAAATATGCAACTTGATTTGGTTTGGTAACGTATCAACCCTTATATTTAGGTCCTCATCAGAACTTAAATTGACAAAATGTATTGATATGTTATAATTAATGATATATACAAAAATTGGTTGGAGTTTAAATATAATGATGTATTATAATATGTGTAAAAAAAAATAAGAAAGTATTGATATTTATTAAATAAGTTCAAATAATTATGGATAAACAAAAAAAAAAATAATAAAGTTATAAAATATTATAAATGTTAAAAATATTATAAATATAAGTTCAAATATTTATAGATAAACAAAAACAAACAAAAAAAAAAAACAAAACAAAAAAAGAACAAAAAATGGTGGCATTTATCTTTTTATGATCAATTGTTCAATTTATATCGTTAAAACTTAATCCATAACTCAATTTTTATTTGTACCTATCAATTTAATTTATTATTTCCATTCTATTTTATTTTACTACCTTTGTAACTCAATTTCAAGTAAACTAAATTAACTTTCCAACTCACTTCGTCTGCATGTACAATTAATTTGTATGACCAACGTTTTAATTATTAGAATGATTAAAAATTAATTAATAATTTTAAAACGCACCTTTTTAACTTATTTTATTATTCGTACTTTAACTCGCTCTATCACAAAACATTCTTTAACTTTTAATTTTATTACTTCAATAAGAGTTCAAACGTGTTTTTCATTTGCTTTTAATTTGCCTTTTTAATTGCCTTTTTAATCACTTTCTCACACTTTTTTGAAATCGAAATTTTTTAGCACTTTTTAAGTACGTTAATACGAATATAAAATTCATATTTGTAAGCACAGTATATGCATATATGAGTGTATATATATATAAATTTGTCCCGCGGCAGTTTCCAAGACATCCCAGGTTACCCGTTGCGAAGCAACGGGAAATCCCCCATACTATCTTCGCCCCGGAAGGGGGCGCGTGGGGGGGAGGGTGCGTGGCGGGGGGCTGCTATGTCTTCCAGGACAGTCCTGGAAACTGCCAAATGTCCTGGAAACTGCCATTTGCCATGTAAAAATGTCCTGGAACCTGCCAGGAGACAAATTTATATCATTATTATTATATGTAAAACATTATTATTATTAGATATAAAACATTAAAACAGATTATTTTATTATATATACATCGATTTTTGTGATGATAAATGAATCAAGAACAATAACATCATATTGTTTTTATATTTAATACATTATATATAATAATTTTTACATGTAATTTTATATAATAATAATGACAATGTTTTATATCTAATAATAATAATAATAATAATGTTTTATATATAATAATAATGATAATAATTTATACATAATAATAGTGATAATATTTGATACAAGCATTATAATCCCTTGGGGTTCAAAATGCTCAAATAAAAAAAAAATATATTTTATACAAGCTTTTTTTCAGCAGCACTCTAGATTTTTAATGCCAATTCATTAATCTAATTACTTTTTGAATATAGATAGTGTATTATCCCGTTTTTGGGTGCGCTACGCTCCTAAACTGTTTTTCCTTGATATTAACAACCTATATATATATATTTATTCTTTATATCAATTTTTATGCATAATTTATGTACAATATATACATATATATATACACATAAATTATGCATAAAATGGGGGAACCCTCTCTATATTCAAAAAGTAATTAAGTGAATTTATAGTTGGATACATGAATATATACTATATATTTATACTTAATTTAGGATATTACCGTCTTAATCGTTTTCTTAGTTCATTTATTCAAACTCATTTTAAAACTTGTATAAATCGATGGCGCTTCACACTATCATTTTGATTTACATTGTATCTAAATTCCAATTATTATATAAATTTGACATATATATATATGTGTGTGTGTGTGTGTGTGTGTGTGTACTATCATACTAGTTTTCTTTCACTTTTCATAAATGATTCGTGAATATAGATATAATCATATGTTATATATTTGATCATATATTTATTATATATATATATATATATATATATATATATTACTAATGTAATGTTCCAAACTTTTCTTGTAAGGATCGTTATACATATTTTTACCTATATTATCGTTTTTTTTTTTTTTTAATTTATTTTATACTTTTATTTCATATCATGTTCATATCATTCATATTCATTATGTTTAGATAATAAAGTTTTGAAGAGGGCCATCATATTGGCCGAAACGTCAATTAAAAATGTATTATTACTTACTCTGACCGTCTCACCGATACTCACTTATCAACACATCGATATGACAAGAACACAAACTATACGTCACCGAAAAATAATGATCATGCCGCAAAGTTACAATTTTTCGTAATTAACAATGTACATACAACTAAATACATGCAATTTCACTAATAATAAAGTCTAAAAGCACATGTTTGTATACATTCAAAAACTCATTATCTCACCTCCAAAATTCCAGCAATTCAAGTTTTATAATTCGGAAGTCGTAATAATATAATTAAATCTGCACGTATTAAATGGCTGTAATGAAGGGTTCGAAGGAATACTCTCGACCCCTGCAACCCCTCATTGTCCCCTCTACACCCTTAAGTTCGCCGTATAAATTTCACTCGTACCCTACATATATATAAAAGCCCTCACAGGGTTTACCGTAAACCGAAGGCGAACCTCTCTAATTTCTTCCTTCTGCGTTTTTACCTCCTTTCCCTTTCGACTTTTCTCGTTCTCTCTCGCGCCTCGACTCGCAAATATGCCACGGGGTAGGAAAACAGTTTGCAGTTGTCCACGACTTAAATTCGTTACAACCATAGTTCGAGAACACTCGCGGGTGTTGTTTCCCTCATCTGAGTTACACGGTAGCATTAAAAAAAAAAAAAAAAAAATATACGAAACCTCAAGTTATGCAGCAAAGTTTCCTTCTTCTTCTTTTTTTTTTTGCCCCGTTATACTTCACAAACAAACTTGAATAAAGCGTTGAATAATGTGACTCGACTATAAACCTACTAATATATTCATCCCTCGCTCGGCTCGAAACTTTATTTTTTTCATAAATTTGATTTGGAATTCAAAAATTCTATCTGAACCAACAACGACCGATCGATGAATAAACATTATATATAATTATTATGACCTTAAGGTTCGAGGTTCTCTACTTAAAAAAGTCGACTTGACATTGAAATGACCTTGAGGTCAAGGTCAAGGACATATTCAGACGCTGCGTCCATTAACGGCGTAAAAAATTAGGGGTTCCGTTAAAAAAAAAGTCCACTTGATATTCAAATGACATTGAAGGTCGAGGTCAAGGTCAAAGTCAAGGTCATTATTGTATGTCCCCCCAGGAATCCAACGAACTTTTGTTTCTAAGTTTTTTCTCTAAAATTTTTTTTTTTTTCATTTTGAAAAAAGGGTGTCTTTGAACTTTTCAACAATTTAGAAAACCAATATTTTTCCAGATGGAAAGCGATCAGTGCGATATTCCAATAAATTATCCTAACAATTTCTTTTTCTTTCAATATTGCATCGCTAAATATAAAATATTTCTTTAAGCAATCGTTTTCTTCCAGGTTTTATTACCAAAACAAACTCGATAAGAGATAAGCGACCACTTATAGCGCAAAGTTTACGGAGCAACCGACAGGTGGCGACGAAACCCTATAAAAGTAAAATAGCGCGCGATAAAAAAAAAGTCGGTCCTGGACAACACGAAAGACAACATTTTTCTACAGTTGCATGAGAACTATTTCGTCTATTTCGAGATTACGATAAACCCTCGAGTTGTATAGCGACAACAAAATTATGATATTTATATAATCTGTCAAACAAGTATAGTTACGTTTGGTTTGATAAGAAATTTTTGTGATTTACTACGGCCCTTTTCGCACGTGTTCGAAATTACCAGTTCAAATAGAAACTATGTTTGACCAATGGGAATTGATGTATCTGAAGTAGAATACATTTAATGTTTCCGTTCGTTTGTCACGCCGCTGTTTTATGCTACGTAGTTCACGCTATTAAAGGTGTACGAAACTCAAGGCCGTCGGTTTATTTACCAAGGTGTATATATATAGGGGATCCTTGCATCTCTCGCCCCAGTCCAAGCGCTATATAGAAAACCCTGGCGTATATGTACATAAGCTCAGTAGGAAGGTGAAGGACGTGAAAAATAAACTTGTAGACTTTTTGTCACTTTTTTTTCTCTCCCTTTTTCTTTATTTTAAAGGAAAACAGATAATACGTAACCGGAGTCGGCCCAGCATTAAACGAGCAAAAGGAAGCACCCGTCGAAAACGTGCCCTTTACTCGTGAAAAATCGTGTTCGCAACTTCAATTTGGAAAACGATAAGAAACAAACGCCTCTTTCCGAAGAAACGGAAGCTTTTCTCTCTCCTGTCTTGATAAATATCGAAATTTATTTTCAAATAAAAATTTTCGGTTTTCAACAGTAAGCGCGTCTATTGAGGCAACGTCGCAATTATGCTAACTTTCTGTAGAATTTACAATAGGCAATTATTTATTGGAACAAAGAATATAATAGTACAGTAGGGGATGCGATGAAATATAAGAAAAACAGTACTTGTATGTAAGAAAATTATTACTCTATGATTCATTCAATCATTTATTTTTGCCATGATAGAAACTGCTAAAATCGACTCAGTCGATAACGTTATTAATTCATAACCTAAATTATTAAAATTAAACAGATACATTATCAAGTCGAAATCTATTTTAAGGCACTTTAATGCGTATTTTATGAATGTACGTCGAATTTCAGCGAGATCGGTTCAGAATTGGGGCAGAATTCGCAAGAATAAAATTGTAAAAGTATAATTTCCATTTTATTCTCGCGATTTCTCGCTTAATTCTGAACCTATTTTGCTTAACATTCATAAAAATCTCGAAAAAGCCACCCTAAAATAGATTTGGACTTGATAATGTATCTATTTTCAGTTTAATTTTAACAGTTTAGGTTAGGAATTGACTTTGCGATTTCGCTAAAATGGACAGAAATTATTTCATTTTTATTCTATAAAGAATCTGAAGTTTTAAAACGAATACCTCGTTTAATCTTGGAAATCGTGGATCGGGTGGAATATCGACTTGCACTTTAAAGTCCAAAAGATATAATTTCCAAAATTAAAAATGGCGGATTTACAATGGCGACATTAAATCAGAAAATTTGTAAGATATCGAAATGTTTTCCTTTTTGTAGAGTAGCTAGAAAAAAATACAATATACGTACGGGTTACTTTTCATAAATTCATCAATTGTTGCAATTTCAAAATTTAAAATGGCGGGTGAAATATGGCGGACGCATGATTGATAAATATATCCAATTCGATTAAAAGCGAATCAACTAATGTTTTTAAGGTAATTATTACGAATATATGGCCGCAGTTATAAAATACAAAATGGTGGCCCGAATATGGCGGACATCGTCATTATATAATAATATGTTGTTTTGTTTGTAATTGATATTCAAAAATTATTACTGTAATCATTTCTTTTGTATCATTTTCAATTCGAAAAATAAGTTTGATGTTTGCTTAACAATATACATTTTATTTTCATTTTTTCTAAATTGCTTTTCTTTGTACAAAAAATTTGTAATATTTACGGCTTTTAATAAATATTCTGAAGTGGGTCTCGAAGTAAGACGAAAGCGTATGAAGGATTCTGATGTCTATAAAATCACCCTGTATTATATTATCCTTATTTTAACAAAGCAGATTATCCTATCCCATGCATTAATTACACGGGATACAGATTTTAAACTTAAATAATAAACTAACTAAAACTTTTATTTTAAATTTTATGTTAAAAATTTATTAAAATATTTGAATTCCCTTACGCCTGTTGAATTAATTATCTATAAAATTTACGAAATAATGACATAAAGTTCATTAACGAATCGAATAGGATCTATCATTTAATAGAATATTCTATTTATATTTCGTATAAGCGGTTGTCAATCAAATTTGACATCAAAATTTCTGAATCTTTTCCATTTGCGAGATAAATACAATCTTCTGCGCCCTCTAGTAACATATTTTGTAAGCAATAGAAAAATTATAAAATAATAATTGTACAGACCTTATTAATTTTCTATATTTTATAATAAATGTTGATGTGTTTATATATGTTGTATATATATATTTTTTCATCGTTTCTTTAAATTCACCTACAATTCTTGAATTATATATATAAAATAGATTAATATAATATTATATAATATATAATATAATATAATAAAAAATAATATATATATATATATATGATATATATAAAATTCAAGAATTTTAGATGAATTTAAAGAAGAAAACGATGAAAAAATAAATAACATTTAAAATGAATACAAATTTTTTCAATAAAACTCGGATTGTTGTAGACAACCCATAAGAAAACTGAAAAGCTACGACTAAACATCGCGAGACATTTCTTGTATTCCTGCAATCCCGAAGTTTTAAAATGATTCAAAACTTTTAAGAATTCCGACTCTCGGCTCAGTGTAAAGTTTTAACATTTGCCCAAAACTAAACCAATCGTATATAACCAATCCAATTCGTTACTTTTATCGATGTATATCAATTTTTGTTTTATACCCCGACCTCGTGCGTCTTCTACTGCGACAGAATGAAGTATCTTTTTACCCACTTTGAATTGACGCCAAAGATAAACAGATTCAAAATAAAATAAACTATCCGAAAACGCATACAATCACGTAGGCAAATTGAAAAGATTATATTTCTTTTATAAACACTCTGACGTTTATTTCATAATAATAATCGAAATTTATGGGTAGTTTTGTGTATTTTCGAAAACTTTCTGATTTGTTTTTACAGAGTAGTTTTGACAAATGTACATGTGAATAGGCTAAAATAGATGAAAGGATAATGGCAAAAATATAGTTTTTTTATAAAAAAAATTGAGATGAAAAAAAATTAAAAAAGAAACAACATGTACTTATAACATTTATAAAAAATCGTTGAAAAAAATAACATTTTGAATATATACCCCCTATTAAATTTCATACAGAAGTACCGAAAAATCATAAGATTTAAAAATAAAATTTGAAAATATTTTAAACAATTTATAAAAATTTATAAAAATTGATGAAAGTTCACAAAAGTTAAATAACAACGTATAAATTGTAGAAACCCCATTAAATTCAGTATAAATTATCATTATATTGATAAACAATAAAGACAAATACCGAAAAAAGATAAAAATTTGTTGAAAAGATATAAAATTTTGAAAATATTTTTAAAATTTATAAAAATTTATAAAAATTGATCAAAGTGTACAAAAGTGAAATAAGAACGAATAAATTGTAGAAATCCCCATTAAATTTCGTATAAATGATCAAAATGTTAATAAACAATAAAGACAAATACCGAAAAAAGATAAAAATTTTTGAAAAGTTATCAAATTTTACAATTATTTTTAAAAATGTACAAAAAGATATAGAAATTTATATAAATTCACAAAAGTAAATAATAACGAATAAATTGTAGAAAACCCCATTAAATTTCGTATAAACTACCAAAATGTTGATAAACAATTATTCTTTTCTACAAACATAAAAAAATCTAAAGTAAAATTAAACAACACATATTCCATATAACGTTTAACTCATATAGAATTTAAATACCAAATAATAATTAGCATATTGAGTTAAAACAAAACAAAAATTAATAACAAAATATTGTATGCATAGTTATTTTTTTTTTAATTTTAAATTTACTATAATAGTAGGTTTTCCGAACCTTCCCATTTACATCACCGCTTGAATTTACCATATAAGGCGCTCATCTTTAAAAGTTAATAACTCCTAACGCGAGAGAAATTTTAAAGCCGAAGTACACGAAACAAGGCAGTCTTTTTTCTTTCTGAATAATCATTTTCCCCGTTTATTTTACTTTAGACACACGTGGTAAACTAAACGAAATTAAAGATTGCCCAAATAAATTTATTTTTGCTTGATTTAGCAATATTGCCATTGTAAGCATTAATTTTTAGTCATGTCTACTTGTTAGAAAACTATACAAAAAAAAAAAAAAAAAAAATTGGAAAATATAAGAAAATTTTCCAATACAAAAAAATAAATAAAATTCTACTCTGAGTATATATGTATGCATATTGAACGCATACTATAGTTGATTACATACTTTATTTAACAAAACCATAATAGTGCCCAAAAATTAAAAAAAAAACTATATATAAAAAAATAAATAAATTAGAAAAAAATATTTAATTCACTTTTATAAAGTAGTATGAAATATACATTTTTGTACCTCACCTATACGAGTACGACATTTCAATTCCGAAAGCACATGCCTATCTCATTTCGAAGTATGCAAATGCGCTTTGAGGAAATCCGGTATTAGAAAAAAAAAGTGAAAAATGACACGTCAGACATCGCATATATGATCTTGCAAGAATTTCAATTTTGTCTACTCCGCCTTGCACAGTTTTTTGCAAACTCGCAATTTCTAGGCAAACGTCACGGAGTCTCATTTCTCGCTGGGAGAGCGAATGCGCGTAAGGAAATAAATAGCACGACATTCGCGCGATGTACAATTTTTGCATCATAATGGAGGATAGCTCATCGCACCGTTGTCTCAAATTGCTAGACTTTCTCATTAGTCTGCTCGACCCACCAACGCACGTGATAATACTATACGAGAAACGGAAAACAAAAAGTCCCGACGGTGTCTCCGAAGACGAAACTTGGTTAGAAATCGAAAAAGTCGAAATTTCACCATTTTCATTGTTATTTTTTTTCGAGTTTTTTTCGAATCAAAATGTGTTGAAGCAAACTTACGACAAAGTACGATTACAAGATCTATATATTAGTCGATTACTATTCGAGATTGTATCAGGCCGTTTACAGCTTGCGCGAATGACCGACGATGACAGCGACATTTATCGAAGGTGCTCGATGCATGGAAAAATTAATGAATATTAATTTATTACGAAATTTTCGCTTACATACATCAGAAATCTTTGATAACAGCAGTATTCATTACATGTATATTCATTTACATAATATCCATTCATTTTTAGGAATTTTAAAAAGACAAAAATTAAGTATTACTATATTATTGACGCTGGATGGCGCTGTATGCCAGAGGGAGTTTGCGCAAGTGGTAGGGAGCGGACGAGTTTTCAAAAAATATGCATTTCGTACAAAAATACGATTGTGCGTCTCACTTCCGGATCACACGGCAAAAATCAACATAAAACTTCTTTATACAATCGAAACTGCCAATAAAATTTGATTTTTTTAAAACAATGCCTTAATAACTAATTTCAAAATATTAAAAATCTTTTTCTTGCAATTTGTAAGATTATGCATGTTTATCTTTAACAATTTTATGGCAATTCAAATATATATATATATATATATTATACTTTTAAACAATATGGAAACAGTATTTTTGAATTAGAGGGTTCCATCCGAAATGCAATCTGAAATATTACGAAAACCGGAGAATTATGCCGCTTGTTTCTCTAAACGACATTCCAAAGCAATCTTCGCATCCCGTATTGTTCTCGCGAGTTAGTTTAGGTCTCGCAGTCCTGTCACCAAATGCTGACGGCAATAAATTGCGTTTTAGCCCAAATGCAAATATATACACACGCTTTATAATTAATTTGCGAGAGAGGTCGCGAGTGGGATGAATTGCAAAAGGTGGGGATGGCGAATCCACAAGAAAACCTTTAAAAAGATGGAAAAAGAAGCGAACGATGATTTTGAAACTGAAAAAAGGGCTCGTATATATATATATATATATATATATAGGAGGGCGCAAACGAGAATTAGCATATTATCTCGTGTCCTGGATATGGTGTCTGAATGGATCAATACAAGGAATTACTATAATCGCTTCAACCTACTTTCGAAAAGAACGCAATGGACAGCTCCCCCACATCCGAATACGTCGTTTTTTTTCGGTCAACATTATTGTGTGCAACGTTTAATATTGTTCCGTGAACGACGAACTCGGCAGGAATAAGCCGTACACTTTCTCGCTTCTTCGATGTCGAGGGAAAAACTTTTTTTATTATTATTAGTTCAAGACGTGCTTTTGTCAAGAATAATAATTTCGTAATGACGGTGATAATGTTGTACGTAATTATAATTAATTAAAAATGTTATCAAAGTTCATTTTTTCATTGTAGTCAGTTTGAAGACACAAAAATATTTGTCTTTATAAAGTAAATAAATTTATTATATAATCATGTTTTAAATAATTGTCGAAATTGATTTTAGAAACAATAACAAATAGAAATAGATTTTTTAAAATGTATTTTACATAATTTCGCCACGAGATGGCGCTGTTTATTATCGTTCTTTCCAAAAGTGGTAATACACAAGTAGAAAGTCTTCCGTTATAATGAATACCTTCAATTTTTAGTAGGACCAAGAAATTACTTTTTTACATGTTTTTTATAATACATTTATTACGTATTTATGTATAATTATGTCTTTTCAGAAATTTTTACTATCATTATCAATTCTATTCTCATCGTTTCCTCTTAATGTTTATATTATTAACTTTTCAATTACATCAATACTAAAAATTAAATAGCAACGAATTAGACCGATACATAACGTTACATACGTTTTTGTTACCGCTTACGAACCGACCTGCCGTAATCAGCGCCATCTCGTGGATGGAATAATCAGACGATAACAAAAACTTTGTTTTTTTTTTTCGCATATACAAAATCAACCATAAATCTGATCAACGCTATCTTGAAAGAGAGATCAAAAGAAAATTTTTATAAATGCATTTAAAAAAACAAACAAGAAAAATATTTGTTATCAGTTGATAATACGGCCGAATTATAGCGTTATTTACTTTGATTACTTAACTCGTGCATTTTTATCCGTTACACTGGGAAGAAAATCTGTTTTTTTTTGTAATTGTTCTATTTTTCAATCGTATTCATGAATAAAGAATAGGTAATCAAATGAAACGTGAATTGCGAAAAAATGTCATCAAAGTGTCTTTAGTCTTTACACACGAATACGACATTACGAAACGAGGACAAAGTTTGTAAAAAAAAAAAAAAAAACTTTTTACATTCGCGGTTTTATTAAGGTGATACTCGTAAAAGTGAACCCTTCAACTTTCCCGAGTGCTTGTAATAGTTACTTAATTTTTAATTAAACGTTACATTAGATCGTTTCGAAGAAAATATGTATGATTTTTGAAAATATTGTTATACGGAGAAAACAAGTTGTTTTGTCTCGTTATATAGAGAGTGTCCTCGTTTTCGCTTCAACTTTCAAAAAAGAACGGATATAAGACTTTTTTAAACTCCTTACTTTGTAAGATATATTCTTCCAATTCTTTTGAGAAATGTTATTTTCATTCAGTTTTCATCAAGTCGATCGGAGGATCAAACAAAGTTATTAGAATTCATTTTTTTTACTCGTTTTGAGGGCTTAATGAGAAAATAAGAACGCAAGATTCCTATTAAGATTCCTAAGTTCTCACTTTTATAAATTAAAAAAAAAAAATACTTGGAATTAATTATTTATAAGACAATGGGATTTCTTCTATTGTCTTGTTCAAAATTTTATGAAAGTTAAATTAAAAATTAATTAATAATAATAATCCAGAAAACGCAACATGTAAAATAATGTATAACAACAAAAGTATGTAACAAATACATCGTGACTTTTTGAAAATTTAAACAGAAAATAAAAATCATTGTATAGGAAATAAACATTTTATGAAATACTATATAAAATAAATGTAATAAAAATTTATATAAAATATTATTAAAAAACTACCCAGGTAGAAATTCGGTCTGGGCATTAGACGGGTCCTGGATTGTTTTTCCAGAGAGTATCTGGAATCTAGATTGGCTAATCCAGCTAGGACCCGTGAGTATTATGGAGCGCCTAAAATAGACGGGACCCTGATCCGTATAATCCAGATTGGCCCAAGCTTGTTCCAGTGTGATTCCCTTTACAATTATACGCGGCAGGAATCCAGCTTGGGCTTGTTGGGATTTTCCCGAATTGGATCAATCTGGATTCGATATTGGGTTAGTCGGTATTTTCCCCGCTTGGATTAATATGGATCTGATATAGATATTTCGTGTAAATTCATCCATAAAAATATACTGGAAATTTAGTAATTTTTCTGCTAAAAGTCTATATGTAGTATTCAATGTCGCAATACTTCTTATGAAAATCGTTAAAGTAATAAAATTACTATATGATTTACATTTTTACAATTTTTATAGGAAGTATTGTGATACTTGAATGCTATATATTTTTATCAAATCCATTGTAAAATGTACCATTATATTTTTAACGGTATCCCAGTAAACGAAAAGGGATTGAAGTTTAAAAAATGGGATTGGATGGGATTAAAACCGTTAGAAAAATTACGCGATTGGATTATATCAACCAATC
>JAPYZR010000583.1:0-47500 GCA_030522945.1 Trichopria nigra | reverse complement strand
TTGGATTATATCAACCAATCATGACGTTTCTCCAATGGTTTTAATCCCATTCAATCCCATTTTTTAAACTTCAATCCCTTTTCGTTTACTGGGATATACTGATGAATATTATGAAACTGTATCAAATGATATAAACTAAAATGATATAAAAGCGAAGCAACGTTTTAAGGGATAGTCCCCATATTATACATTAGATATACTTATATATATATATATATATACATATGGTCATATATCGTTCCCGAACAGCACCGAACCTTACAGCAAAGTTGACAACCATATGGCAACATTACATAACCTTATCATAAGGTTCGGTGTTATTAGGGTTATATCTCAATTATATATGACCATGCATAATTATATACGGATTTTGACCTGATATAAGTATATATGTGAATATATGGTTATATATCGTTATATCTCAATTATATATGACCATATCTGGAACATATGTGATCCAGATATAACCATATATGATTCAGATGTAATTATATATGAATCCATTTTTTCCCGGGTTATTATAATCCAAATGTGCGATTCACGAGATTAACAGGTAGACTGACGTTACTAACAGACAACAAACTGAAAAACTTATTTTCTATCTTAAAAAAATGTAGGTTACATTTTAAGCTGGATTTCCTTAATCAGGCCTAATCAGGCCCCATATTGCGATATCTAATTAGAGGAAATATTAGGAAATCTATGGAAAGTTATCTAGCGCCAATTTGGGTTTTTTAATAAATGTATTCTACAGGTAAAATTTGTAGAATATACCTTGGGCCTAGCTCGATATTTCAACCTGGGTTTTTCCCGCCTGGACCCATAAATAAGCTGGGAAAATCGAGACAAATTTCTACCTGGGTATCATTAAAAAAATTAACTTTTTTTAAAGAAAATTATACAAAAGGACGACGAATAATAAGAATCGATTAAATTTTTGCAAAAAAATACTTTAAATACTAAGACATCGAATTTTTTTAACCCATTGATTAACAATAACTATAATATTGTTAAAAAACAATAAAAAATGACAACAAAAAATTAAACTTTTCTCTATTGCATGTAATGTACTCTCTAAATTTCTTGGAGTGAAGTTTCAATCCACAAATACTCTTGATGTAAAGGAATTAAATTTCACTCTTTAAGAATGACACTTCACTCTGTTTGTAGTGTAAATTCTTCGACTCGCTCCAATGTAGAGTTAAATTTGAATCCAAAAAGTTTGAAATGTCACTAATATTTTAACTGTATTTTATGATTTAGCTATAGTTTATATTTTAGGTGCTATAAAATACAACTTTGTTTTTATTATTGTTTTGAAATAATCACTGTATATATACTTTGTGTACATATATTTTATTTTCGTATGGATATATATACATATACATAATTTGTGTACATAACTGTACATTTGTAATTAATAATAATTTTATATACTTTAAAGAACTACGCATTGACCGTATTGCAGATTAATTAGAATTTTTGTCATTAAATATATTGCGTTACTGATGAATGTACATTGATAGGTTTAAAATATTACGTCACGTTACTGAAATACTTGTACTTACTAAATAACGTACTCTTTATATATGAAATCTCAGTTCTTTGAAATAAATAAAATGATAATAAAAAAAAGTAGAAATGACGAACATTCATGAAAGTATATGACATTTTTTCATAGAAAGAAATTATTATTAAAAGTGGACCAAAATGCAAATCACATTTACATTACCCCGGAGTAAAATGCAACCATGGCGCTAGCCAGTGCCATAATGGTTTGTATACTCGGCAGTAAAAATTTAATTGACGTACCCTAATTGCAAAATTAATCAATATGCAGGAAATATGCTGAAATGCCGGTCGTATATGCTACACATATGATGTTATTTCTGCATCCTTTGCTATCTGGGGAAAAGGGATCTGGGTAAACAATTTTTAAAAATATGAAATAAAAAAAAAACTACATAACAAAAATTGATGAGAAAAACAAAAAGAAAAAAGTTACTGAAAAAAGAATTGAAGTTGATAACGCAATAATTAGTAAATAAAAATAAAAATTTTATATGAGACTATTTCAAATATTTTCTCAATTACAAAAAAAAAGTTCTCGTATGCAAAAAATGGAAGTTTAAAAATGATAAATTCAAACGAACGTTAAATATAAATAAAAAATACCAAAACGTGCAAAAGTTGGACGAAATAAATATGAAAGTGGGCGAATTTGCCAAGGGTAGCTCACAATGGACGTAAAATAACTCCGAAATGTTCGGTAACAAAGTTACAAGGGCCATAAAATGGCCGTTAATTAAAAATTGATGAAACGCTATTATTAGAACGATAGACTGAAGTTCAAAAAAAAGACGAAAGTTTAATCCAGACGAGAAAAGTTGTGAAAATATAGAGAAAACTTTTTAAAACACAAAAAAAATTTTGAAAATATCTGTTAGTATCTATCGCCAACAACGTGATAGAGAGAAAATGAATGACGACAGGACGTACGATAAGGATTGATATGAATAATCGAAATGAAAAAAATTTGTTCAATAAAAAATATTATTATAAATTAAAACGTTTCTCGAATAAACGACAAGAAAATTAAAATTATATATAGTATATATATATATATATATATATATATACTATATATAATTTTTATATTATATACATATATATATATTCATGAATATATACTATACATAAGACGAACAATTGTGTTGCGAATGATTCGCGAAAAAGAAAATTTGATTGCAACGATTCGCATTCCAATCTATTATGTAATGAAAATATAATTACATCACGCATGATATATATGTTAACGCGGAAAATAATTTAAATCTGTTGTTGATTACATAATTTTGTGTCTATTTCTCTAGAAACCCCCGCAGCCTATGAAAATGCATTGACGATCAAATAAATGGCAATTTCCGTAATTTGAGGAAAAATATAGCTTATTTCAATCTCCCGATGTCAATGATGAAGAAAATTAAAATTCGAATTCAAACATTTTAAGGTTATGTATACGCTTCTTTTCTCTTGCAATAACGTATTCGATCGAACGTACGTGACCCATTAAAAGCCGCTATACTGACGACTTTTGACGTTGAATTTGATTCTTTACTTCCGCCATCTTGTATCCTGCAACGTCATGAGGTCAGTTCCGTGATCAAACATGTAAAAATCCTCATAAATGATATTTTGTCTTCGAAAAGAAGAAACAAAAACTAAATAAAAATCGTAAAAATCGACATTCATAAATCGAGAAAATATAATCCATTCCGCCGCCATTTTGTAGCCGCCATCTTGGACAAAAATTCCTCTTGGCATGACATTGTCCATTGAAAAAATATAAATTCATAAAAAAATATAAAAATTATATTAAATAAATAAATACAAAATAAAACGATTTTTATCTATTTTCTTGAAAAAGTGAGGTTATGTGACTATTTTTTACGAATTGTCTCAAAACATCAGAAGTAATAATGCTTTGACAATCGAAACTCATGTTTTTGGAAATGCAGTAAACGAAAGCAAAACTCTCGAAAGAGTTTCTGATAAATTTTTAATAATCGCCTCCGCCATTTTGAATTTTTAAAATCTCACATCTGATTCGTGATCCTTGCGGATAAAGTTAAAGTTTTTAAAAATTCATCGAGTTTCGTCCTTTTTTACGCATAGCTATGACATTACGGGTAATAATTCACTTTTATCGTAATTTTCTGTCGGCTATTTTGGATTTGTTTTTTGTTCGGAATATCCCTCTATCCAATAGCACACTCATTGACACACTTATAAGTTTTACAGGCATCATTACCAATAATTGGAAGATTTCGAACGTAAAATTTTTTTAATATCATTTCGAAAGTCACGCTCTTATTGGTTATTCGAGATTTACACTCTGAAAATCGCATTTGCAAGTCTGAAGGCAAGTAATTTTGAAACGTTCTCAATCGAATAGCTAACCGCATTCTAATTGGCCCGTCAAGATTGCGTTAATTTTACGAACGCGCAAAATTGTCAAGAATGAAGAATGATATATAGGCTCGAAAGAGGCCACTGTACTGTGATTGCAGATAATATATACATATTATACATAGATGTATAACTCGCGTCTTCGAGTATAGACTATATCCGGAACGGAAAATATTTGTATATAGTCCGTCCCCGTCTATAATATATACCTGGATGCGTTCCGGCCGCGCATAGTTCTGCATCCGCACGTTCCTTTTCATCCCGCGCGCGACTGCTGCTGGAGACCCGAGCCGGCCGCCGAAGATAGCCGAGCGCACCCGAACGCCTCACGCCTCTTCGAGTTCCCTTCGCCGCGCTGCCCCTCCGTCCATAAACTCGATGAATCCGATTTCGGACTCGAGTACGGCTCTTTGCCAGTCGGAGATCGGCTAGTGCGACGTGAACTTCGTGTACGGCTGCTAGTTTTGTCGCGGACGCGTCGCGAAAGTTTTCGCTTAACCAGGTGTGAACCGTGCTTTTTTGAACGCTTCGATTGTTGAACGAGAGACCAAACAGAGGAAACGTGGAAAAGGACCGTTTTTCGGCGTAGGACACGTTCGAAAAAAAAAAACAAACAAGAAAGGAAGAAGAAATGGCAAAAATCGCCGGTTGCAGGTGTCGGCCTGTACTCGTGTTTCTGTTGACGGTGTTGTTGCAACTTGCAGGTGAGTGCGACAAAGAAAATCGTATGAACTTTTTTCGCGCCTCGAAAGAATGCGACCGACGACGAAGACCACGTTCGATTTTGGTACCGATTCGAGCATCAGGTTCGATTTTCGATTTACGAAAATCGAACGCGAATAATGAAGTCGTGAAATTGTCAACTCTCTTTCCCTGGCGTATTATCGTAACGCGAGCCTTATGCGGGTTTAATCGCTGCACTTATCACCGGTAAAGTAAACGTTCGAGCAGCGTGCGACGGTTTCTTTCTTTTTTTTTTTCTTTGAATAGCGATTATTCGCACCTGCGTGTCGCGGAAAGTGACGCGATTGTTTCTGCGTGTAGACCGTAACTTTTGCTACGTTTTTTTTTCGCGGTGCACCAGTGTTGCCAATTATAAGAAAGGGTCAACTTATCAACTTTGTTCGGAACGTTTAGCGCGTCGTCGAGATTACGACAGGAGTTGCTTTTGCTTATAAACTGGTTTCGACGTGCAACGTCGTTATCGTTATTGTCGGAAAATTATTTCACTTGGGGGAAACATTTTCGAATAAAAAAAAAAGAACATTCGAAAGCAATATGGCGGAACCGGCATAACTTTTCCCGCAAAAATTTCATCGCACCATTCCGCGACCGGATCGATGCGACTTAAGGATCGATCGAAAATCCTAACCTCAAACAGAGCGAGGTACCGTAAGATCGACGCACAGCGGAATTCTGCGAATTAACGGTTTTTCCTTTTGGCACGCAACGACCGATGCGATGAAAAGTTGCGCAAGATACGCAAATGACATTTTGCGGCGCCTAATTTGCCGATTTGCGGTCGAATTATGCCCACGGAAGAGTTTAAACACGAGAAAATGCGAGATCGTTCGCCGCGGTTCTCCGCGGCAGGATCGTTGCGGTGCGCCGGTTTTTTTATTTTTTCGAAAGTAACGGCGGCGCTTGGCGTTCCCGCCTTCTTTTAGCGAATTGCGGTTGGTGACCTTGCGAGCCTCTTCTTTCTCACCTCGTTGCTTCGAAACCGTCCGGCATGGAGCGTGGAATTTCGAAGATCGTCCTCTCGTCGGACAATGTTGGGTTATTGTTATCGATTTCGGCTTCTTCGAATGTCTCGGTATTAAACTCGTCCAAAGACTATAGTACTTTCAACTATAGTTTTTTTAGGTTATGAACAGTATTTCTCGAATTTACAAAGAGTAAATGCATAAGTACCGGAGCCATTTTAATTTTTGTACGATCGATATAATTTTAATCACGTGATCACGTGTAAAATCAGTAAAAAACACGAAATTTTAGGTTAGTTTATGTTTTCCTTGATTTACGCTTTGAATTTTTTTGTATACTGACTATATGCCAGAATTATAAAATGTTTATCGATTGAATTGATGTTTGTGAAGTTCGGATCGTTCAAGTCGAAGGAATTTTGACGTCATTTTACAGTTCGTGTTCGCTGGGTATTGTTACGAAATTTTTAAAACCGAGATAAAAAAAATTTGGTGTCAAAAAAAAAAAAAAAAAAATGCTGAAAAATTGTTTGATTCACGATTTGTAAGTTTTAAAATAACGCGACTTGCCCAAAATGTTAAAAACCAAATGTGCCTGAAGTTCGGATCGTTCGAGTTGAACGTAAATTTTGCAAAACAACTTTTTTTATCTATGGTTTTAAAAATCTCGTAATAATAACCTTTCATGTCAATCACATATTTGCTATACGCACTACGTTCTATGGTCGAAAATTCGAAATTCATCGTGATTAAAAAAAAAACATCATTAGTTTTTTGAAATTTTCGTTCAACTTGAACGATCCGAACTTCAGGAACGAAAAACCAACGGTTTTTTTACGAGTTTACCTCGCAAAAATTAAAAATATCATTTAAATTCTTGTGTATTTTTGGGCATTCTGCCTCTTGGACTTTGTTTTCTGCACGTTCGTTACTGTTTCTCTCGACATTTACTATTTAAACATTGCGAGCTAGCACGAATTGTACAATGACGTCAAAAAGCCGTCAAAATGTTGATGAAGTATAAAATGAAGGCATTTTGACGTCATTTTGCAGTTCATGTTTGCTGGGTTGCGATATGGCGTGCAACTGATTTTCTTAGTTGATTGTGCTATTTAACTAGTAGATTCAACTACCTACTTTGTTACGGCTAGTATTTAAATAGTAAACTGTTCTAAAAAGACAGCCGTGTATTTTCCGCGATAATTAAACTATATTCACTCAATAGTACTAAAATAATGCTGGTCACTGGACAAGCAAAGGACTAAGAGATACAAAGTGCAAGATCGGAACCGTACCCGACAAAATGGCGTCAACGTTGTCTTCGTCGTAAAGAAAATAAAACAAGTCGTATCGACAAGTGTAAAATTTGGGTCGAAAAAGCGTCCCCTAAAAGCGCAGCCATGACAGTGCGAGAATTTTAATAACCATTTGGAACATCCAATTGAAATATCGTCAAGGATTCACCGTCATTATATGAAGATGTTAATAATCCATTAGAAAACCAAGAACGCATAGTCATCTAAGAGTATCCTAATTTACAGGAGCCGTGTTTAAATTGAAACTACACTGTGCAAGTCAACGACACTCGTTTAGTCCTCGGTGACGACCAAGAAAACAATCTAAATATTCGAATGTAATTTCATGAATCCAACCTATATACAGATGTGGGTCGAAGTAATATATTGTGATTAATGAAAGCGTTACAGTGGGACTCCCCTTATTTTAATTTTTCAGGTCAAGCAATATGGCTGCTCACTCCCCGATTCTAACGTTTTTTCTGCTCATTACCACCCCCGACGGGCCAGTGCGAGAAAGAGAAAACTATACTGTCTTCTTTTTTCAGTTGAAATGCAGGAGTGAACAAAAATGAAAATAAGGGGAGGGACCTGCTGTGTACATTAAATTCGAATCGATGTGTAGAATTCGTCAAGTCGAATTTTTGTTAGAGGGCGACGTCCATCCATTACTCGGACCTACGAACGTCGGAAATCCTCGCGTTTATACCAGTATTTCGTCTATACGCCGGTATATACGAAACAAAATATTCGGGAATTCGTCTTTTCGCATCGCCCGGTTGGATGAATGGAACAGCAGTGTCGGTGGCTCGCTTCCGGCGGATACTTGACTCGTTGCTCGCGTGACTTGTCTCGGTCTCTTCCCTGCACTATACTGTATGCACTTTTCTCTCGTTTCGCAAACCGGGTGGAAACCTGGCTGAATAGTGGCCGTCGCACCTGTGACGTCGTCCGCCATCGACCTCCGCAACGCGCACCACAAGTGGGAGGAATTTAATTAGATCCCGATGTTGCCACACTATATACGCGTTTTGTATATTGCGGTGATGCGTATACATGGTCGAGAAACGAGGAACCGGCTACGTTATGACCCTCGTGATTTCGGGCCGGACAAACAGGTGCGAAGAACGAGGAAGAACCTTCTGTCGCAACGATTATCCCGATACCTGGGCCTCACTTTTTTTTTTCTAAAAACGCCCCAAGCGGTGGATTAAAGGTTTTGTTCCGATGATTCTTCTTTGTTTACCCGTAGCGCCAGTTCGTAAAAGGAAAAAAAAAACGAAGGAATTTTGAAGGAAATTAGAATTAAGAATTGGTATATCGGGATTTGAAAAATTTCAATTTGAAATTATTTGGACCCCAATGGCGGCGGGGAGTTTCATTTCTGTTTTTTTCGGCTTTCACGGCGGCGGAAAATGTTGTTTTGTTAATTCATCAAGTAAGATGTTGTTGACGTCTCACCAAAAGACAATTTACTCGAAAGCCATTCTCGTTTAAGAGGGCGGTCTTATAATGCCGCCTTCGTGGGAAAATAAACTACTGCTGGATGAATTTGTTACCGTTAAAAATATTCCCTCTTACCCTAATCCTCCTCCTCCTCCTTATTTGTAGTCAGTCTGCGAGTAAATAATGGCAGCAGAATTAACTAATTGAGTAATGCCAAGTTCTCGTTTAATAAAATCTTGTTCGCGATGTTTGTAAAGGCGTATTCGCATATAATAAAAAAAAAAAAAAAATACATCACGTGGTATAATATTTTTTATTCATTTATTCCGTGAAATGACAATGATCATATGATTTTCAAGAACCTGGCGTTGATAATAGCATAAATGTATCGCAATTATAAAAGTCTCTCGTGTATTCAGAAACCGCAAGGCCATTCTCATGAGCGACTTTGTCATCTTTATTGCGAGTAAATAAAAGTTTTTCAAATATATGCCCCCCCCCCCCCCCCCCACGCACTGGAATTAATCACTATATACGCGCGCAGAATTTGTACTTGGTTTATTGGTTAGTTATTGCGTCGATAAGTCGACGAGAAGAAAAAAACAGGCGTTAAAGAAACGCATCGCATATCTCCGATTGGGAATCTTATATACAGTTTACATTATCTTGCACGATAAGACTTAACGCGCGTGTGCCTACACAACAGGAATGCTATTGAGTACCGAGCTAGAATCCATCTGGAGTTACGGGAACATTTCAAGATAATTGTCGAGTATAGCGCAATTACGTTATAATTAATACAAATGCACGTAATAAGCCTTCATAAATGAATCGCACACGTATTTCAGTCTGAAAACTATTCTGTGATTGGTGGGCATTGTTAACTGCGTGAAAAACGAACCTTAAGGTACGTTCGTTCGCAGATTCGAGTCCCCGATGTAGAAAGTTTCCTTTTGCATGCTGATGATTACTTTTCACCTCTGCGGGAGTCATGGCTGTTTTGTTTTGTTTTTTCTATACTTAACATGTCACTAATGCCTTTCAGTAACACCTGCCTGAAACCTTGCTAATGATTTTTATCTCCGTCTACCCTAGACCCTAAAGAACGTATACCGGGATTAACAAAAATCATTAATCTTCATTTCAGCAGTAGATTCTTCCTGGCGTTGCGTTCTTGCTGGGAGTCGACTTCGGTATCTGTTTTCCGTCGTCACGCTGTAAACAGTCGGAACAAACCGCACAATGTTTTCTATTTACCTTTCGCGAAGACGAACCTCGTAAAAAAAAGGAAATCGCCACGAACAATTCGCGAAACACCCGACCATCGTAAAATCCAAACCTAGTTGTCTTTTTCATTTTGCGTTTCTGGCGAGGCTTCGCGAGCCAACCGACAAAAGTAAAAAGCGAACGGGCATTAAACTTATTGTCAACATTATATTTCGTATTAGCACTTAACAGTCGGTATTTTAGGTTGCTCCGGAAATAGCTAAGCTTTCGCGATATTTCAGACATTGTTGTGGACATATTACAGCGATTGAGGCTTGAATCCGCCGGAATTTACTGTATTACGAATTTTTGGGCGTCGGTCCAAGTAAATGCGGACGAAATGTTACTTACGCCAAAGCCTACGTGCTTCAGAATTAGGACGTGAGAGCCATGTTATTGGTGAGAATTATTCGCATAACGATTTATCATCGAAAGTATTGATTTATCGATTAGCTGAGTTTATATTGCAGCCACCTCTGTCGTCGACGCAATTATTCTCACTCGCTTGAGCTCATATTAGCGCCATCGAGACTATTGTGCTTTTTTTTCCTACAAAAAGATCCTTTATCAGTTTGCCGTTTCACGAATATTGTTTATCGACCTATCCATTTGTTCAGCTTTGAACTGGGGAATTTTTGCTTACAATAAGTTGTTTATATGGACTCTTCATCAAAACGCACATTGGTTTTAGTCCTTCATTGTCTGTAGGAAATTGCAATAAATGAATTGTAAAGAAATGTGCGAGCATTCATTGATTATTTGACTTTATGTCTGATACTAACACTTCTTTGAAGTTCTTAAAAAAAAAGAACAAAAACAAAAGAAAAGAAACTTCATAAAAGAGTAAGTGTTTAACAAACACGTAGACGCATTAAATTATGCGAAATAATTCTTGTGCATCTTCCTGGCAGTACCGACACGCGCTCGAGCGAACTTCGTTGTCTATATATCGAGGCATAAACAAGCAGATGAAATTGCTAGCTGGTTTACGAGCACGCTTTTACTGCGTACCGCAGAGGGAAAATGGCAACGGAAAATTGTCGTGGTAGATGGCACTTGCCTACGCAGAGAATACTACGGGATGGTTTTACCTGGCTGTACATATTGTAAGAATGCTGGAGAGAGAGACAGCGAGAGAAATAGAGAGCACCTTCAAGGACTACCAAGGAAAGTCTGGAACCGCGAAGGAGGGCCCTCCATGAACAATACATAAGGCCGATGTTTCCGGATGGGTGCAACGAATCGGCTACTCTTATGTACGGATCAGTCCCTCGGGAGTCAACACGCACCTTTTTTTTCCCCTCTTTCCCATTTTCTGTCGAATTTTATCCGTCACATTTTGATCTGACAATTTCGTTTACGTTTCTCTGATCGGATTATGTTTTGCTACTCTCGGTTGTCAATTTCGTAGTAGTTTTTTTTTTTTTAGGGGCGGGGGGCAGGGTCTCAACCCGTATAGTACATCAATTTTCGGAATATTTTTGTTTGTATTCAATGAATATCCGACAACGTGCTTATTCCATTGTTCGGAGTTCCGGTCAGATTTGCATTAAAAAAAAAAGAAAGAAACAAACAACGATTTTTCGTATTCTCTTCGTTTCATTTTTTTCTTCATAATCTTCGTTACAGTTGAAATACGTTATGAAATTAAAAAGAGACCCTGGACCGTAAATCCGTCAACGGTATTAATTTCAAATAGGATTCTTTTCTACACTACTTTGGTTTTTGCATCTACCTCAGTAATTGCCTTTTATCATTTATTGCCACTTTGTTGTTCTTTTATTTTCTGCCAGTTTCTTCTACTTCGCTGCCAGAACTCATCTCGGGGCTCTTTCGTTCGAGTATTTGAAGAGCTCCTCTCTCTCTCTCTCAATAATCTTCCTGGCGATTTATAGCGTACGGTTCGACGAATTCTGTTAAAGGTTTACTATTTCATTTCTCTCAAAGCAATATAACGTTAGCGACTTAAAACCGCGAATCTTTCGGTATTTTCGAAAATTCTCTCGCCAGGTGTGTTTTCGGGAGTTGGGCCGTGAAATTAATGATTTACAGTGCTATTAAGGCGCAAATGACACACCAGGAAACTACCGTAGAGGGAAGGAAAAAAAAATATATATATACAGGGGATGGATAAGAATTTGGGACACCGTAAATCATGGGTGCAGGTTTGCGTTGGGACCTTTTCATAACGACGCGCAATAAAGTGGATTCGACTCACTTGTTTTATTAACTGTTGGTGTAACAAAACAAAGAAAACTCTAGTAGTTCTTGTAGTATATATCGATAAATCGTCGATTGTTTCATCGATGGCTTTAAAAAAAATGAAGGAATAAGAATAATGTATTATATTACTAAAACTTGAAATTCTCGCCCTAGGTTGGTAAAAGCAATCATCTCTACGGGATAGTTAGATAATAAATATGGGGCAACTTTATTGGCGTAGAATTTTTGTTCGTGGACGTGGGTGCAGATTTATAACGTTATGGTAAATCATAATATTCGTGGAATGTATTATAACAAAGGTAACTTTTATTACTTCATACCAGTTTCAAGTCGTCGTTTCAAGCTTATACTTCTCATTTGCCATTATTGATTTCATTTGTCATTATTTAGACATTTTTTAGACAGAACAGGGAGAGTCAGTTCTTTTGCATTAATCATATAAGGGTGTGAATTAATATTGGGATTAGGTCTGCTATAAAAATAAGCAACAGTCATCATCAGCTCGACGTATTTACGTCGTTGCCTGGCGCCTGGATGAAGTGTCGGAGTGCACTCGAAGTGCAATAATGCAGGAATAATATTTCAAGTGTTGCTATTCCAGGGAAGCTCGGGAAAAGGTGAAGTGGAAAAGTGTTTACTGGTCGATGACTCGAGAAACGCTTCGAACTTGGAATCTTCGTTCTTTTTTTTCCCCCGTTCCTTCCTTTGCGTCATATTTGGCCGAGTTGATCATGAGCAGACGCCGAGACGTTACAAAAGAAAACATTTTTGCAGTATTTTTATTCGACTCCTCGAGAATGGCAGTATAACGATCTGTTGACGTAACGGAACCGTAAAAATAACGATCTCTGCATACTTTACGCGTGTATGCTCGAGCATAATGTGCATTTTATTGTCATGAATTAATAACGATCGTATGTACAATCGTGTAAAGACCTTCTCATTGTTTCAGTCCATAATTGGATTAGGTTGGCATCCGACGATATCTAACTTGTAAAAAGAAGTGAATGCAGGTATTTGAAGATTTCTATAAGTATAAGGTGAAATACCCGCCCAAGACAATTCCCGTATTCGAGACTACGCGTGTGCCAAGTGGGCTGCCATTACCAACGATTATACTTAAAATGCAAATGCCCTTCGTGTCGAGATCCCGTGACATAGAAGAAGGCGACTTAATTTCGAACGTATAAGGGGAAAAAAGAGTGCCTCGTGTCTTGTAATAACAATGGGTAACGTTCGCGGACTTGAAAAAAGGTGCAAAACGTTTCCAGGGAAGCCTATCGTCAACGAAATATCTGTATTGTCCAATGTCGTGACGTTATCGGAATTCGTTCATTCTGCGCACATCTCGTTCGGGGCAGAAGAAAGAGTCGGGCGATCTTCGGAAGATAAGGATAAAGCGGCTACAGTCTCCGGTTTCCCACACGTTCAAAGCTTCATGCTCGCAAGTCGATTGCGCTCTTTTAGGTCTTGTATATACTTTTATTTCGATCCTGCGTCGCGTATATATCCTTGCGCCGATACGAAATAAACAGATGCGACTTTTTGCCCCAAGATTTTTCAGGCATTCCATCCGATGAATGCTTCATTAGCGCAAAATCAAACCGTCTTAATTACGCTGCGGCGGCGTACATCTGAATTTCGTGGATCCATTAATTATTCACTTGGTCCACTTTATTAGCGAGCTGATGGGTATAGGGTAGAGCCGTCAATGGTCAGTAGATTGAAGAAATTCGTTATTATGTAGCCAGGTGTGGTTAGGATGAATTAATGGGCGATGAAAAGACTCGCAAAACGGCAAAGGGCAGAATGACAATTGGACATGTCGACATTTTAGTGTTTTTTTCATTGTAAGAGTAATAGGAATCCTTTGGAGTGGCGCACCAAGACTAATGTTGGGCCGCAATCCAATTATAGTGCCCATGTATACTAAAGGAGTAAACAAACAGGACGTCAGCAAACAACATCCCAACAATATAAATAGAAGCATGGGTGAAGAAATCCATCCGATTGGGAAAAACTGTGTATTTTCCAGTTTGGAAAGTTTTCTCGGGTTGTGAAAAGTCATCATCAGCTCGCGGCATGTCCAATTCATTTGGCCGGCCGACCATGGCGAGTCGTGTTGGACACTTGCTGAGGAAAGATGATTGGTTTCTCTAGGCACAGTGGATTCTGACTTGGCAGTTCAATTCGTTCACGAGCCATGCGAAGGAAACATTGATTAGAAGATAGATGCCAATTAGTCGATTACACAATTGTCACCTCATATAGTAGTTGTACATTTGCGTTGTGATTAAATTTTCTTTAATAGCAGTGATTGATTAGGTGATGGACTCTATTCGTCATTTGGGCCGGGCTAATATTATATACGTCCAATACACTCCGGGCAGACAAAATTAATTAACGATTTAATTCGTTGATTAGTTGTGAAATTTCTTCGGTCCGGATATATACGTGTCGGTGATTAATTAGTATTGAGTATATCCGAGCTTTAAAAGCAGCGAAGATTAAAAGTTAATAAAGCGAATGCTGGAAAGGAAATCAGAAATTAATTAAATCGGCAGATGAAATATGAATGAGGAAGAAGAAAGTCAGCGTTTGTACGTTTTTATTATCTTGAAGTAGTCGCGATGATAGATAAAGTTATCGGCCGTTCTAAGTAAATATTACTTATTAATGTTCTTGCATCTCCTTCCAGGAATAAATATCCGAGTTATACGGGCGAATGTTCTTTAACGAGTGTTTTATTGGCATTGATTTAGCTGTACTCGTTACGAAGCATCAATCGGAAATGGGCAGTTTCGCGTCAAGTTTGAAAAATGTCGACGACGCTTCCATCCCAAAATGCTTTTATAAGCTTTGCACGAGAACCTATATGTGAAATTCAGTACGGCTCTCATCAGTGACGCCACATTGGATTGGTCGCTTTAACGCGAAATTCCCGCATAATATTCCGGTGGAAAAGGTGGATATTCGCGGCGCGGGATAACAATGACTAATACATCTATAGTAGTAATAATACTAGAGGAATGATGATGATGAATCACAGAGCGATAATTCATTCACATGGGCGTTTCATCGACTATTTGCCCCGCACAACATATCGATACTTTATCTCTCCCTTTCATCATCAAAATCAGTAAAACGGACCGTAATAACCGAATATGCACATCGGAATGCCTGCAATAAATGCACTTGCGCGAATATGATAAAAATGTCTTTGCCTTTGTGCCCGGGAATGCTCGTGTTTATTAAACCAGGATTAGGAACTCGATATACTTTCTTTTGTATTATTATCATGCCGGGGGGACTTTTGACGGTCGGTTAAATTCCCGCTTCGACGAGCGTTGCCGCAGTCGTGATGTAATTGACATTTGAACAATTGATGAAATCTAACCATTTCATCGCTTGTAACATCGGTTCCACTGTTAAAACAGAGCATTTCATGCTTGGGGAAAAATTGAAAGATGCTGGAGGAGGACATCATTAGACAAAAGGTATGATAGTGGTACCATTTTCCTAATCCTGTCTTCCAGCATCATTCAATTTTTTCCTACAGCGTGAAATGCTCTATTATAGTCTTCGGCCGTTTGCTGCCGAATCATCGACCAAACAGTTGTTGTTTTACAGTTTTAACGGCGATTATATACGAACCTGTCGCAACATCGCCGGTTATTTATGTCGAGGTAGTAAATTCAAACTTGACATTAACACCGTTCAATGAGTGGCTCAAGTTTTGCCGCGGCAACGACTTGGAATTGCATTGTCTTTTATCAGCTCGCGGAACGGAGGCGTCCCGAGAAGTTATACGGCGTTGTTGGCGGTGGTGGCTCGCAAAGTTAAAGTGTCTTGAATTTCTTGAAACTGAAACCACCGAGACATTTTTGAAACTCGCGCGCACAATAGAATGTGGTAAGCGCTCATAAAACGGGGAATTTAGTTGAAAAAAAAAGGAAGAAGGCGCTATTTAGCTGTATTTTAATATTATTGTTGTATATAAACATCGCACCTTCATGGTTTATGCGGACAAAAGAAAGAAAACAAAAGAAACACGTGTAGTCCTGACGAAGGCCCACAATAGGCGGAATCGTGCATAAATTTTTAGCGTACAAATGTCAGCCGGCCACACATTATAATGTTACCGAACCGAGGTGTACAATTAGAACAAAGTAAAGTCAATGTATAACGCCGTGACATTCGAGCGAGAGATTCATAACGACAAAATGTAGATAGACGTTGTTTTAAGCAGCCTCATCTCTTCGGGCGTGCTCATTATTAGTTTGCTGGGATCTAACAACAGTTGTTTACGCGCGTTCAGCAGATTTAGCGAATTAGTCTGGTTTTTCGTGTCTCGAACGTTACCGACGTCGGCTGTTTTGCAATTGCATTGTAGATTCCGCGTCAAGGATTGTGAAACATGCCATTGCACGTTGCTCACACAGGGATTAACTGGCTAAATACTCGACGCGAATTAAGCTTACGCCCACCCGCAACACGAATGCCGAAGGGCCCCTCGTTAACTTACTAAAATAACACCCGCAGCCACTTCAGCGAGTGCGCCTTAACGCACTGCAGCCACTATATGGTCTGGGTTTCGGGTCGGACACTCGATAAGTCACTTCTTGTCTGTTGCACTTGATTTAAACACGAAGCATGCTGAATTGTTTTTTTATTGCCTCTCGGTTCGAAATACGCCGTGACTCCCGAATACAGCGACGCGATGGGGAGAGAACTGTACTAAATAAAATTTAGACTAATGGCACTCGACACATTGTATGCATTGATATTTAATTTATCATCGGTTCTCTAACGGTATAAGTCTCGTCCGAGTGATCGTCAATTTATCGAGTCGAAACGTTTGTGTATTCGTCATTATGCAAACATTTAAAGTGGCCTTTATAGTTATTCTATGGATTAGAAAAATGTTTTGATTGTGGAATGGTCAAGTTTTCACTGAAAACAATTGTCGCTTTGTAATTTGGCACTAAGACTTCAGGTGGAGATTAGTTGAGGTTTTTCACTATTCTTCGCTATATATATACAACATGTCGAGAAAATATATGTCACTTTTTTATTCAAAACATCCGAGTAATTATTTTATAAATACAGCCCACGACCGATAGAGCGATGAAACAGGAAATATTATACTTCCCAGCTAGCACGAATTGTACAGTGACGTCCAAAAGCCGTCAAAATGTTGATGAAGTATCGAAATGAACAATCATGATTGCTGGGTTGACACCTAACCTAATCTAACCTAACGTCAGAGAGTAATTATTTTATAAATACAATTCACGACCGCGATTGAACGAAGAAAACGGAAATATTATATGTCACGGAAAAGCGTAGTACGCGTCGTCGCCGCTAGGCGCTACCGCCTCCCGTTATTAATGTAGCCCGCCGTTTGGTATACTCTCCAAGTATCGTAATGTACATGTACTCCCACGATAGTTTCTCGATATATACTGTCATTGATAATTCATGGTAGAACCATGAAATATTGTACTAGTAACTAATTTAGACGATTGATCTAGTATGTTTTACTAGTTTCTACCAGTTTCTGGTTACTTAACAAGTTATCCCGCTAGATTTATTCAGGCGAATTAAATATTTCCTTACTAATAGGTGCACTTTGTCAAGGTTATTGTCAGGAGAAACCATTTATTTCATACGTGCCATAACAGTTCGAGTATAGTTGGCACTTGCGTTTAGCAGGTAAACAGGTCCACCTGAATAAATCTCTATTCTTATTGACTGTGTTTAGTAACTATATTTTAATTTTAAAGAATACACCAAATACAAAAATCGTAATTGGAACTAATTGAACTTTCTTTTATCTTTGAATTTGTTTTTTTTTTTTCTATATTTTTCAATGTTGTCTTTTCACATAATTCAAATGTAAACAAAAGGAATTTGAAAATTGAGTCGTCACTATTTACGTAAGAACTCGTAGAGAGCACGTGGGACGAATAGAATAGGACAGAGAAAAGGGACGGAAGAGCCGTAGTAGTATGCCTAACAAACAGAAACCTGTCTCCGGGTCTCTTTCCGCACCGACAACCTGACGCGCACACCTGTTTCGGGTGGTAGTGGTGGGTCTTCGGGGTCTCGTCGAATCTTTCCGGATCATTGGCTATCCACCGTAAAACGTCTACGATCCGAATTGTTGAGCAAATAATGGCTGTGGAAAGGAATTTTTACAGCAGCGTTTTGTTGTTTTGAGTACGATTTTATACAAAAATTTATGTTTTAGATAATTGCACTAAAATTTTATTGTCTTTTTTTACTGTCACGTGAAAAATAAAATTTTAATAATACATTTAATCGTGGGTAGTAAATTATAGTTCGTAATTAGGGAAAAATAAAATTCAGCCCATGTTTTAGCTGCCGTAACAAAAATTTAGTTACGATGAATAAATAAAATTCTTGTTTTCGTAACATTTTAGGCGAATGAAATTATTGCTGCCGCCATTTATTTTTTAACGCGAGGTTAAATTTCTTATTTGACGATCAGTAACGCGTTCACTAATCAGCAAGTAATGAAGCAGCTAATTTTAATAGCTGAATAATGACTATTATTCGAGTATTTCAATTAACCCACGTGTATCTCACTATCTGATTATAGCTAAGACTAATGTATTATACCTCCGTTTAACAAACAAAGACGACTAATAGGTAAAGTTGTAAACGAATTAGTGATTTACTAATTACTTTGTTAATAAAAGAACTGTAATAGTTACAATATTTTAATTTAAATAATTTGTTTTCATCACAGTTAAAGTGATTAACATAATTCCTTAACATAATTCATAATAGAATAGTTTTGCGTAACTATTTTTTCGTTTGACAATTAATAACGAGTTCACTAATTACTGAGCATTAACAGCTAATTTTAGTAGTTATATCTATTTTAAATACCGCTACTATACCACGTGTTACTCTGACTAAAAGATCGTAGCTAAATCTATATAAAATATTAACAAAAGCAATTTTCAAATTCCTTTTGTTTACATTTAAATTATTATGTTTAACAAAAGCACGACTAATTAATTAGTGTCATTGGTGTATTATTAACAAAGCAGCTAATTTCATTATACGCTAGCTGTATACTAAATGTTACTGCCTTATCAGAGTCAAGAATAAAACAGTTTCGTTTAACCTAAAAAAAGTGTCGAGTAAGATTCGCAGTAAACTCGACCAACTAATTTTTGAACTAATAATTAGTTGATTAATTAGTTTACTGACAAGAAAAATGCAGCATTCAATTGCATAAAATATTGTAATTGCATATTATTAATGAAAATTATACATCAACTAATGTCATTAGTGAAAATAAGTTATGCTCTTACTATAGTATTGGTAGTAGCGATATAAACTATAACTATTAACGATAATTAACAATTCGACTATAGCGTATGCTTTTAGCTGCCGACTATTGACGAAAGTAATTTCGCGAAATGTGTGCGCGTTAACGTTTATTAAAGGGCAATCCGGTTGATTATTCCTTTGGATATATGTATAATTATTAAACATACACGATTTATTAACGCGACTCATCCAAGCGCGCGTAAATGAAATTAACGTGTCAGCGAGAAGAAACGCGTTTATATAATATAATATCAAAATGATAATTGAAAATGCGAAATTTATTTGATTTCATAGTAAATTAAACGCGCAAAGCCTCGGCTAATATCGCTTCAAAATTAGAGTGCACATACATACGTTTAATTATAACGTGCGCAGACACTGGCCGGTGGGGTGAGCGAACACATTACCGGAAGTGTAATGATAACAATCGATCGCTTATATATATATTGGGTAAACGTGTAATAAGGTCCAGCTGGGCGATCTAGCGGAAATGATTCCGTTAACGCGCTTCCGATCATCGCGCGTGCATTCGATTTTTCATTCTGTCGTCGCTGTATATATCTTGTATATACCTTCGAAAAATAAACGACAAACAACGCCAAATTATCGAAATTCGGGGATTTACGTGATGAGCGATCAGACGAAATCTGATTAAGATTGTATCTAAAACGAGTTTATTACAGCATTAGGATGAATCTGTCGCGTCAAACTTTGACATCCAGACCCAACTCTTTTAGAAACGTGACTCGAAGGTATTACGAGTATCGGGATTATAATCGTTCCATATACTTGACTTTAGGAGGTACCATGCTGCGAAAAACATAAATACAGCGTTGCCATCGGTACAAAGATGAAAAATGGAAGTATCGTGTTATCGCATTATCAGTTTCACGCGATAACAATAATCGATTTTCGCCAGACTCGCATGAACCTCGGTATCTGCTGCGCCATATCGCATTATCTTTAACCCGCGCTCGTACACATATGTAGCCTCGAAAAGCACTCGGGTCCTTTTATGCTCGTGGCTTCCGTTCGGGTCTGTTTTCACAGGAACTAGATTAGACCTAACATACCTGTCCACCTATACGGCGCCCCGAAATTCTCTGTGGGAATGTAAATAAACGCTCAACCCTCTATCGCGAACGTCCATCGCTCCCTGAACCCCGAGACCTCTTGTGGGTAGATGAACTCGTTTGGTCTGCGACAATTTTTTTCTCTCTTTTCTTTTTTTTTTGGGAAATTTCGAAATTATTATATCCCCTTTGCGTAACAAGTTCCTGCCTGGGTTAATATCAACTGCTGACTGAGCAAATAATTCCTTCCCATAAATTAAAAGCTTTTTTTTCGACGGCGGGGATGAATGCTTGTACGAAGAGGGCAGATGTATATACGATAAAAAAGTTGGAACCTTTTTTTTTAATTTCGTTTTCGGTTGTATTATTATTATTTCTTTCAAAATTGATTCCATTACCAAATAATTATTAGACATTCTTTGTCAATGTTGTTACCTAATGCCTATAACAAATAGGCATTAAAATTATTAGACAATTTATTATTACACAGTTTTGCTGGACAATATTCGTGTAGCAATATAAGGTGTAGAAAGCCCACGCATAGGTTAGAAGTTTCCTGGAAAGAATTTGTATAATGCATATGGGACTTCCGATATTGGCAGCATTTTGAACTTGTGCCTGTCACACATGTTCACTAATGCGAAACAGACCAAAAGAATATCATATATATATATTAACACAACTTTATTGGGTGTTATTGCACCACATTCTGTGTATAGCATTATATCCACAACTGCATAGGAAGGGGTCAGTCCTGATCGAACGTCGGACTCGGTTGCGAAACTGTCCCGGCCTATAACATATATATACATATATATGCGTTTATTGTTGGTCGAACTTTGAGGTTAGGTTAGGCTGCCTACACTGAAAAAAAAATTTATTATTTTCAAGTAAATATTTACTTGAAATATAGAAATTTTTTTTTTAGCGTAAGAATTTCGTCAACTAAAGAAACATTGAAAATTAAACAAAAACACTCTGGAAGGGCGCCATTGTCTTCAAGATAATATATATTAGTGCATTATTGTTGGGCAATTATTGACTATAATGTTTGTCTATATATACAATTTAAATGTTATTATCCAACATTATGGATAATATTTTCTATCGACATTTATTATAAAATAGTTTTATTGCATATTTAATGGGTGTAATAATAATTATGCCTAATTTATATAAATTTTTACTGTCCAATAATTGGACAATTTTGTGAGAATTTTTGTTTCTGATTTGTTTTGTTACATTATTTATGTCTATTTTATGCACGTTTATCGAACATATTTGCCTAACTGTTAGTTTCAATCTAACAAAATTGTTGTGAGTTTCTACAAAGGCATGATTAAAATAAAGATAACGACAATTTATTTCTATTTATTGCATTGTATTTAATATGCACTTTCTGAAGAGGGTGACCGCACGCATTGGGGTCGAAAGGTCATTTTAAAGTTTTAATTTAGTACAAAGACTGCATTATTTTATTTTTAAATTTTACATACTGCAAACCCAGTCGTGAAATTTTCAACAATTTGTTATTAAAGACAATGACAACTAATCAAAACGACTCGAGTGTACGTGGATTTTAACGTCTCCTGCAAACGCATTCGTAACCCTCCATTTTTTATTGTTGAGAGACTCTTGTATCGCGCGATATTTTTTCCTAACGGCAGATGTGTTTCGTGTTAATTGAAGAAGACCTGACGTTTACGGGATATAATATACATTTTTAAATGTTTCACATATTATATACGCATATATAATTCGGGGGTGTGAATCTTCGGCACATGTCGCGTAAAAAAAAAAGTGTGAAGTGGCCCGACAAATACGAGTGTTGAAGTTTGAATTAAAAACTGGGCGTTTCATTATATACAATCGTTCTTTATTTTATCAAATCCGTTTAAATGAATTATTCTTTTTTAAACAATTTTTTTTAATGAATTATTCTCTTTTAAACAAAGTTTTTATTGAACTTTTTCAATTATATACACGAAAGACACCCGTGATTTTCGGAATGTAAACTGGACGTCTATATCGTTACGATTACGATCGCTTGAATCACGAATCAATCTGTAGAATTATGCGGAAATTAAGCGATCGAGGAATTTCGCATATATACGAACGAGCAGCAAACGTTTGTACAGTTTAATAGTTCAATTTTATTATATCGGAATTGTATTCATATCGAACATTTGTTACGGTTGAAGAGTATCCGTACTTCAATCACCATCGGATTGCAACATATATTGAATAGCATATACGCGCATGCAGGTAACTATTTCTCGATTAGCGTCGAAATGAGCGTTTCTATATCTAGTATTCATTGAGTCAAAATCGATCTGTCGAAATGCTACATTTCTTGCATTTTTACCCACTGATGCATTTCCTATTTTTCTTCCTACGAAGAGCTTCCGATTGCCTGCACTCATGTGTACATAGAATGATGACATGGACTGATGATGTGGATAGGCTGCAGACTGAGAAAAATGCGGTACAATTTGCAGCGACCTCTTGGAAAGACGATTAGTTTACGAAGATGCACGATATGACGACCGATTGTGCCGGACTGTATTATTATTTCAGTGAAATTTAAATTTAACTTATGAATCCGTAACAGAAGTAGTTTACTGAGTCAATCAGCGACTATTCGTTGGCAATCAGCGGTTTTTCAGTGATTCATATTTAGAGAGTTGATCGCACTTTTGTTAGAAAAATGTTATAAAATTAAGAAATATGTCGAAAAAAAGTGGCCCACTTGCCATGGAATATATATATTTCCGTGACTATCTCATATTTTTTCAACCAATACCCCATTCGCATAATGTACATCACTGATTTTAAGCGTATACGCACCCTTCGCCACATCTAAATAATCGAAATAATCTCTCGAAGCCGATGCACTACTGCAGCGCTGCGATGCCTGGCCAACATTACAGTCCCAAAGCCTGCAGGATCCGAATCGACAATTAAAATTACAATAAACCGTCGACGAATCCAGCAATTGATCGGCAAACACGGGCGCGCGCGTGCGACGACATAAATATTTGGCATATCGTCAGAAACACGTATTATTGCACGAGGGATCCCCCCATATACGCAACTCGCGCGTGTAATTTATTATTGCTCTCCGTTAGATTTGCATACAGAGAGAGGTAGAGATGCCTCATCCCGCTCACGAATGTCGTTTTCCGCCCTGTGTACCCGCACGGCAGATACCTCCAACCTATAAACAGGGATCCCAATGTATATAGGTATATAAATCGAGGGATGGAAGAAGGGCTGCCGCGGCGGTAGGCCGCAGGTTTTCGCTGGCCGGAAAATTGCGATACTCGCTCGCATGTGTAAACGCGTGCGAGGTGTGGAATTCCGTCGGCCCACGAGGAAGGTATACGAACCCTACCTTTTGCATATGCGTAACAATGTTTACGCAAACGCATTTGCCAATGAGCGAGTAAACGCGTTTAATAATTAGCGCATGAGCAAGGTATAGATCGTTTTCCTCCTTTTTTAGTTCGTTTCGCTACTTCTTTCTTATTTTTCTCATTGCATTACCTTATTACATTTAATAATATGCGATGCAGCACGTAATGCTGTAAACGAGGCAAACAATTTGAAGGGTCTCTTTTCACGGCTTCCTTTGATCCGATCGTGTCCTATCCAATGGCTAATAGAACATTAATGAATTGTTTTATATTAGGTCTGATAGTCATGGGTGTCGAAGAGTGGGTATAAGGACATGTCACCCTCTGCCATTTTACATTTCAGGACACTTTAAGTACCTGATGATGAACGCGAAATGTCCGGAAGGTGTAATGGGAGAAGATGAAATTGGTAATCATCCTATAAGTCATGCTCTTTTTTCCTAGTTTCAAGCGTGAGTCATATTCCGTAAGAGAGTAAAGTGCTGTGTGTGATAACGTCTTGAAATATCAACTCGAATATCTTGAACAGTATCTCGAGTTTTCGATATTGTTGTAAAACGGTATTGTCGAATTATACACCATAAAAACTGATTACCGAGTTGAAACGTAATTGCAAGGTACAGGCGTACGAAAAAGGTCATCTTAGATTACAACAAAGTAGTTTCTACGCTCCTAGTTTATCTTTCGATTTATCGCGACAAGCACCCCCATCTTGCAGCGCTTTTACCGGAAACTGGCCAACTAACGCGAATGAACGAGATTCGCAATTACTGGTGCACCGAGAGCCACACGGCCATAGTCGGCGACCGGCGAACATTAGCGTTACGTACGGATGATCGCTGAAATATTTTTCGAGAATAATCGAACAACAACGTTCGCAGGCATCGATTCTCGTCAGAGTCGGCGAGATTCGGAACTTTCATTACCGAAATATCGACCGGTGGTATTGTCGTTTATGTGTACAGAGCTTGATATCCTTTGTACAGAGTGTCGAGAGACCTCGGAGCGACGAAAATTACTCGTTTGGCTTTTGTACAAGTTGATGAAAATGTCGCCTCTCCTACCAAACGACAGTTGAAAGTAATTTTAACAGCTTATCGAGTTGTTTTCCACCAGATAATTTACATACAAGTGTATACTTTTGCTGCAATTTGTATCAATTATTTTCGTCATCATTCGATTAAACGAAAAATACCATTCCACATGGAACTAGATGAGTTCCGAATTGGAACTATAGGGGAGTTCTGATTTGGAACCGCGGGAGGTCCAATTTAGGATCACACTTTAGGTCTTTGTCTGTAAGCTTATATTTGTGATGCAGATAACTGATTATCTAGAATCATGCATTAATTTGATGTTCAGTGATATCCCGATGATTATCAGTATTTGATGTGACATGGATGACCAGTGAGGCAAAGAAAAGACTTAGGAACGGTCATATTACTAGGAATAGAGTAAAGATATCCCAATGTCCTAAATTGAATACCCGGTGGTGACGTTCCAGCCTTGCCACTTTTTGTCGTCCTATTTTCATTTCATGCACATCCCAAACTTTGCCTATCTGTCAACCCTGTTAGGTTACTTTAGCAGTGATTGAATTTCATAAACGCAACCCAATAACATTGTTAAAAATTATTTTTCCCCCGTTATTCATTTACAATATCAATAGCTTTATTCTCCGGAAAAAGATACGGTTGTTTGTGAAAAATCGGGGTGCTTTTTACACGGCAAGGCCGAATTATGAAACTATAAATAAAAAACGAGCGAAGCGTTCGTTTCGTCGTTCGCTCTTTTATATCGATACGCGTATATCGTTGACCGTTTTATCAAAGGTTGATTTATTTGTCCGGTGCAAATATTTATACTCGCGTACGTATGTACGGAGGGGGCTCTTTTTTACGAGAGGCTGAAGGGGTTGGCGTGTTGTGTGGAAGTTTCGCGGCGAAGTGGGTGGATGTAGCGAGCAGCAGTCGAACCGTAGGCGGCGTCGTCGACGCCCGTTATAATTAATGGATGTAATACGGTCGACGCCAAAAGCATGCAGTCATTTCGCTGAATAGTCCGTAATTCAGGTGCGGTCATTTCTTCTCAATAGGCCTTAATTTCAGTTCGCAGTGACGCACGACGTGATACGATAACGAACAACCACCTTCTTCGACCTGGGGGATGCTTTACGTCCATGCATGATATACGAAGAATGAAAAGGAAAAGTGTGGACAATCGCGAGTAATTGAAACCGCCGCGAATTTCTCCGGGAATATATTTTTTACTCGAATAAAATGCGTCTTGGGTATAATTATTCCCTACATTATTGGAAGGAATTAATTGTCGAGAAGAGATTCACGCCTCGCCATCTGGCCTGGTAATGTTTTGAATGTTTGGATGATGGATGCCTTTGACAGATTTTTCCGATTTATCGCGATTGTACACAATCTTTCAACAATGTGTATGTGCAACGTTCCGATAGAAGACGTTTCGTTTATTCTTCGTCGAAATCCCGATCGAAGTATGTTGAAACTGAGACCTAATCATCGTAAAAGTGAAGTATCGTGCTTACATAAACCAGTCCGTCATCTGGCGTATGCAATTTATCCCGAGGAGAATAGCTGCGAATTGTTTACTTATATGCCAACATCAAACGTTAATCCGAAGCATAAGCGTCGAAGCCCTTGATGAAATTACCGACATATAACGCGACTGTTAGTTTTAACGATGTGACCGAAACTCTGAAAAGTGACCCATATGTTATCCATTAAGCGCTGACCCTCCTCGACATCGCCCGATAGCAGAATTCCACATTTATTCCGTCTATACCATTCGCTATTAGAGATAGGCAAGGCCGTTATCAGATGGATTAGCGGCACGCGTCCCTTTCTATTTGAGAATTATGACGAACGCTGGGGTTAAGGACCTAATGAGTTAATTAAGTTACAGTATAAATAACGGGTGGTTTCTTTTTTTCTTCAAAACAGTGCGCGATGAATTATTGCTTTAAACACCCGTGTGTTTTGGGAAATAACTCCGACACTTTTTTTATCTCCTATGTTGACGTTGGATGTCAACGACTGCTAAGAAATGGAAACGGCACTGTTAATGAACCTTCTTTACGTTTTAACCGTAAATTGCGAAAGTTAGAGAGTTTTGCGTGACATGTATACAATGATGAACGAAAAAATGTTACAAATATAAACATTGTCGATTAATTGATCACGTTTCCTAATGGATATTCCACGGCATGCGCGGAAAATATCAATTACTACAATTGACTGATTGCGCATCTGTAAATAAAGTGATTAATCGACACGACAGTTTATTGCTTCGTAAATAGTTTGACCAAATGTTTCAATTGAAGGCCTTCAGTCATTAGGTCTCAGTTTTAGGTAATACGTCAAACTAACGTTCATTATCGAAATACTAAAATCAGTTAATTACGACACACACTGGAAGTCCAACCTTTTGTAATGAAAAAACACGTTTATCGTTTACCTTATGAAGAACGCAATATTCGTCGAGAAGCAATAAGGATAAAGGCAGCGCGGTAATTATATAGTCGCCCGCAATATCCCCAATGGTAAATCCTTTCACTTGACCAATCGAAATTGGACGAATAGGCCGACGCGTCGCGGCAGGTTGCGTATCATTCGCTCCTCGAATCCCTATACTTGCCTTGCACTCGACGGAAATGGATGCGCGTATATAGCCGCGTACAGAGAGAGGCCTGTTCGCGTAGAGGATTTTCGAGTGCACGCGCCGCGTAAATAATTGAATTTAGATTGAAGGGGCCGTTTCGCCTCGTCGCCGACTATATACGACGCGTAGTCTAGCACCCCATACCAGACTTTCTTCTTCCTCGATTAATTTGTGAGGCTTCCCCTTTCCCGCCCACTCATTCCGGTCGTGCACCATGACACTGGATTTCGTCCCTTGTAAGTCTTCGCAGCTCGAAAAAGCCAATGGACAAAGGGGGTACCGCGGGTGCGGGGAAGGAGCGGGATTCCGCGTTGTACCGTTTCGATAGGTCCTTGTCGAGTTCTGTCCACGCGAGTTTCATCGTCCATTCTGACTCTACTTTGTGCACGGACAAAGGGCTGATTCGTGTTGGTTTAATGAACTCATCTCGAATTGATAAAACGGCGCGTTGCTTAGTCTACGTGACTTTATAGGTATAGCCCATGCCATCTTCAGGATACTCGGCATTGTCTCAACGTAATTGTCGTATTTCATGGAGCTTCAATGGTGCTCCATGGACGCACTGCGATCCTGCTAAACCACAAAAGGATGTAAGCTTTCAGTGTTTCCTGCATGGGGTGACGTCGTAGCAACTACACTGCATATTCATCGAGTTATTGCTACAAACATCAGTCCAAACTGTCCGTCATTTTGACGCCGCGTTAGGCAGGTAGCGCGCCGACAGTTGGTAGACCTTATGAATCGTATGCGAACGTTAAACGACTTCGAACGTTCATGTCATTTGATTAAGCGATTATCCGAAAACCTAAAAGTAGAATCGTGAAACATTCAAAACATTGTCTCGTCTTTTCTGACACGATAGCAGTGATAAGTGTGTAACTGAATCTCGTTACAAGAGTTTTATGCAAAATGATCGCCATTAAATTTACAAGGCGCGCGATTAAATTCACTGGTAGTTTTCAGACAATGGCGCAGAATCGGCGAAACATCATCGACAAGTGCCGGAAACTCGTTACGCATTATGAATATTTAAATCGGCAATATACGCTACGGGAGCTCGTATTAATATGTATTCCGGCAATAATTATCGCGGCATGATCGACGACGAGTGGATGAGGAAAAAGAGGTGGAGGAAGGAACGGTCAGACTGGGGAGCTACTGTGTTATGCCAAAGCGTGCGCGCGAGGTGGCTTTCCTTTTTCTTCATTTTTATCTTCGCCCTTAATCACATACTAATGCATGCATTCCGCTCCTGGTCTTTGACGGAGGTGGCGCCGTATCGCGGAAGTGCTCGAAAAGCGAATCACGTCGACGTTTTTCCATTGGTTGCGAGCGATTGTGTGCGGGCATGCATTCCATCGCGAAGCACACAGCCCGTTTTAATTATGGCGTTTTAATTACATTTAATCGATAGTCTGATCGTACGGAGGACACACCCGCTTTGAAATAAGTAGACTGGATTTACAATTGTAATGATACACATCATAAACGATTATTCGTTCAAGATCAGACGGGAAACTCGGAGGTTTCAGGGGAATATGGCGAAGACAGATTTGGAGGTTTAGCGATGAAATAAAAATCTGGTAGTTTCTCGTTTAACCATCAGTATTTTGGATAGGAAAGTTTTGATGGATTCGCCTTGACAACGGTCGCGAACACTGGCCTGTCCTGGAATGGCTTCGTCATAATACCCCTTTCCCACAGTTCTCATCTCGCCAGTCATATCTCACCTGCTGGACGTATCGCGTGTGCATACGTTTCGCCTTTCGAGGCCATAATTTCCACGAAATGTACTCTGGACGTAACAATCGATAGATGCCCCGACCAATGCGGAGAATGACTGTTCCAATTATTTCGGACTATATACGAGTTATCGTTGCAAACAATGACAAATCGCGAATCTTTTATGCCTCGATGACACGGCGTACTACGCGATAGGCCAGACGAGCAAAGCCTCTACAGCGCGTAGAGAATGTGCATACATATATATTCGTCAGTGCGACATCATCAGTCGAGAGTCGTCTGATTACGGGGGTGCTGATGGCGGGGGAGAGATTGTGGTAAAGTGGGGGGGGGGGGACGTGGAGGGGGGGGGGGGGGGGCGGCGCTTTTTTTTTTTTTTTTTTTTTTTTTTTCTCGAGAATCGAGGGAAAAGTGACTCCGTAAACTGACGCAAATGTAGCGCAAAGGATGGGCGTATATCTTTTTAATTTATCGAACATAACGGCGGTTTGAGTCGCGATTGCGATCACGTCTTGTGACGTTGAAAAAGAGGGGGAAAATCGATGAATATGTTGAAGTACGTGACTGTAAAAACGTATGTCATTTATACTTTTGACTACATACAATATTATATCTGTACAAAATGAACAATGGAAGCTATCTAAAATCAATAAGAAGTTATGTTTTTGGGATGAACCCAACCCTTTAGAAAAGACTAAGGATTGGGCCTCACCAACCTCATACACATCTAATTACGAAACAAACATGTATAACCCAACTATCGAGAAACAAGGGACAAGTACAAAGACCCCAATCACGTAGTAGCCAACAACCACATTTGCTCATATGAAAAAGTAATAAAGTGCTACTATTTTCCGTATTGAAAACTATTCGAAAGCTAATGGAAACCAGGACAATAGTCCTACCAGGCAGTACGAAAAGTAATTAGTTGTAAAAAAAAATTTCCGTGCTGCACAAGTAAAGAAAGTAAAAGAAAAGACGGAATTGTTTATGTCAGCATTGAAAGTGTCCCTTTGGTGTTCACCGACTTCCGAGACATTAATGCATTACCATTGTTCCCCGGAAATACAGGTTCACCTACTCGCGGCGCGCGTACAATCGGGAGATTTTTTACGTTACGAAAAAGGCCGGTGTGTGTGTGCAGCAGCGGCGCAGTCGGCAAAAGGCGTCCAACCGCGATTTTCTACATATATAGAGCACTTTACAGCTCTGAGAGAAATCCAGAAGGCGGATTTGTGGAAGGTAACACTAACTGCTCGGATTTATGCGGACAAAGCGTTGTAAGGCGATCTCGAGAAAATCTCCGTAATTTCATAGGGACGGCCGCTGATGCTCGATTCTCCCTCGCCTCGATTCTAAGGCTCAAAGATGAGAGGAGGAGAGGAGGTATTAGGTAACGAATTATCCCGCAGTAATTGCGACGGAGCATCGGATGGGTTCGGGATTGGCGTGTTGTTTTAAACCGAAATTAGATCGTGGATCGCCGAGGGAATCCACGGGGTATCAATTTGATCGTGGAAGTGATGAAAATGGTACTTTGGTTGCGTTCCACGAAAAGTGATCCCGCAATTATCCAATTTTGCCCTTGCTTCCGCAAACCCGAGTGGATTTTCTATCGTTGATCATTTACAAAAGTTGCGTTACAACGTAACTCGTTGTCAGTTTTACAAGGTATATAAAATTATTGTTACGAACTTCAATTCATATAAACTCATATGTCCTACTTTACAATTCACTCTTCTACATAAGACTGCAATAGCCAGATTTTTTATTCTGTATTAGCCATGCCAGATAAGCACAATCGGCAAAAGGGTGTTTCAAATGCGGGCAACGAATATGGTTGAAACAGGCATATCTTGGTAACGATCAATGTTTGCTTAATAAACCTTAACGATCTTTTTCCATACCATAAACAGGAGGTTCCACGTGGGTGGTAGTGGCACAGAGTGACTAAGGTGTATAAATCCACACTGAATATAGGAGTTTCAAAGCATGCCAATCGTAGCAGTTCGTCTTCTTGTTTCTGCGAATAGAGCGCAGATCTATTACATATACAGTATGGAAAATGTACTTTTGATCCGATATACATGGAATATAAGAAGAATTATTAATAAAATCATTTTCCGGAATGAACAATTGCATACAAAGCCCCGCGTAACAGCAAATAATATACAGTCCTCGCGAGTCTTACACAATCGCATGTCCTTTCCGTGACGGAGAAAATGGCATTAAAAAAAAATCATTTCAGTGCACGCATGTTGGACGACCATAGTGTAGCAAGAATGACCTGATATTTATTACGGAACCGCAATTGTAATAACGGCTATATCGTGATATGTAATGGGCGTACTAATCTGAATAACTAATGACGTAAGCCGCTAGATTATATTTCCAGTGCAATGAATTGTGAATAATACAGGCGTTGAATGTCAAGCGACCTACCATGCAGAATAAGTATCGTCATCGGACTCCTATTGTGCGCTAGTAGGTCGAAGAAAAAAATAATCCGAGATTAATTATAAAATTGCAAATGACAGCTGCGACATTTTGTCCAGCAAAACATTTACAATAAAACAGTTGTATGAAAAGGATAATAATGCAGCTCATTCATAACGCAGGTTGTAACAATTTCGCGTGTATGACGCCATTTCTTCATGGCTTATACCAGAAGTCGACACCGGTCTAAGAAAGAGTTCGTCCGTGATTGCTACAAACGTGTGTACGAGGGAAACGTGAATGACGCAAGAAATAATGGAAGATCGTAGAAATATATATAATATTTTTCAAATACAAGTTTCAAACACTCTTTTTTTTAACAATGAAGGAAGGAAGTTTCATTGTTTCAATCATAATAACTGTCACGCCTTATCACAAGTGGGGGGATGACAAGAGGAAATCAATGTTGCAAGTAAGAGGCCAGAACACACGAGCGAAATGAAATACCAAATGATGGGGTTATGAGTGGCAGTCGTCATATAAGGTCGTTTCGTACCTGAACCATTTGAAAGCCGAGGATTAAACCAATTCTACATTCTACGAGGAAATCGTCGATTTCGCAGAGTATGGTATCGTCTTTCTGATTTCGATATAGCGATATATCATCAAAGCGATCGTAGCACCCGGCAGCGACGACTGTGAAAATGAAACCGAGGTACGAGCACATACGTGCGTTCCGAACGGTATAATTTAAGCTTTTGCAGACGCAGCTCGTATGTGCACGCATGCCGGCTGATGTGTCAAATATCTCGCCGTGGCAAGATTTAAAAATCGCATTGTGTTGTGTCTCCCAAGCATTCTCAAACATATACAAGTGTAACTATTATTAGGGCACCTTTAAGAGACTGTTTTTGAAATATTAAGCACGTAGTTCTCTCGGAATTTAACCAACCTAAACAAAGCGAAGGCAAACGTGAGTTAGCGAATGAGAAATTAGTCATTCTTAAGATAAACGTAAGCCTGCTGCTCGGTTCCAGTTGATTGTAGGAATCACGTCAGGAGTCGTTTTTTATTTCATTACGACGGAAGGAGTCATGATGAAGTTATAAATAAGGTCTTATCGAAATCAAATATTAGGATTTTGAAGAGAAACCTGGTCTGTTCGACCGTGTAACAAAATTAGATCATGCAAATTCCAAGAAAACGCGGTCGAAAAACTTTTGCTGTCATCTTAATGAAGAAAAAATGATTGCTTATAGTATTATTAAACAAAGACCATCTGCCAACTACTACCTACGACGTCGTACATTCAGCTATCAATGAGCATATATATACTTATCTGCTCTCGATGCCCGAACAAACCTGCAAATCGGTTCTCGGCGTGGAGTTTCTCGAGAGTGGGCGCAGACGCCAATTGTGCAGGGCACATCGGCTCGGCTCGACTCGGCACTGCTCGGCTCGGGTTTGGATTGGGTTGGGCACCAGGGTCGCGTGTGAACGCGGCTTCCGCGGTTTCCCAAACTGTCGAACCGCCGATTAAACTCGGCATGTAGCGACCGCACGACCTCGGGCCCTCTCTTATTCGCTGCAAATTCCGCAGAAACGTCGCATCCAGGAACACCGCCATCGCGTTGACTGATGTGACCATTCCAGAAACTGAATTTGTCGGGAAATTGTACGTCGCTTACACTCTTCGCCATTTGCACTGGAAATAAATTGATACGATCACTGTGATTTGGAAATTCGCTGATTTCCATAATAGAAAAGAGGTGGGAAGAGATAGTCTATGTATCTAGGCATCAAATTGGGCTCTTGAAGGTCTTCTAATAACATATTTAGGACCCTGATGTTGGTTATAAAAGGACGACTCCCGATTTATCGTTTCGACATTTTTGAGGTACATTTTAACCTTTGTTCGTTTTCCTCGGCAATCTTTGACTCGTTATTAATGGAACTTTCTAAATAGTAATTATCCATCGATAGAGACGTTGCTAAACATATTCGTCCTAACATTAGGCTGAAGAGACAAAGAGCATTTTTCGACGTACCGCGTCAAACGTGTAATTGTTGCTTATTTCGCACATGTGAAGTAAACGAATTATCTCCGTGGTCTACGAACGGGGAATCAGGAAGAGACGTGCAATCGTGCTCAGGGAGCGATGCGATCATCTCGTATCAAGGACCCCGGTTCTCCCAGAGGGCAAAGTAGCCGAAGCATTGGCGTTCACTGGCTGGATCTATAGGATTATTCCCTTTCTTCCGTTTCTCCGGCCAGTCTGACAAATCACGTCAGTTCGAGACGACGGGAAGAAATAAATGCCAATGCCAATACGAGATCGGACTTATAATTTGGAGGGGCACCTTGGATATCTTGGATCCACCTAATCGTTGGATGAAGGGCCAAATTACGGTAATTTTCACTTCGTTAGGACGACCCAAGGGCATGAATTCGCTTTCGGTTCACGCTCCGACCCTTCTTTTTCTCTCTCTTAATTCGGTCTTTTTTTTTTATTACAAGTCATTGTTAATATTTTATTCATTGAAGATTATTACGTGTACAAATCATAAATAATAAGCGACCATTCAGTATATCGATAGTCACGTAATTTTTTATCGTTTTGAATGTAACCTTAATTTAATGTAAGCGGAGTGTTCCTACTATTAGAAGTGATGAATGCGAATATAGAGTTTGACACGTATACCATCATTCACCTTGAAAACGGAAGACTTCAGACCCAGGACGGGATTTATAACTCGTTATAGAGGAAAGACCTGTCATTCGGTCTCTTCGCAGGAGACGGATGGCACTCGGTCGTATCGCCACACACTATTGTATGAAAAATGTCGTACGATATTTGAAAATGTCAAGATGGCATCTGTCAACAGCTTTGTTCCTTTTGGGTCTGAAATATCGAAACGTTTGATGTACCAGATGTGGATGATTCTGAAAGTGTTAATGATTATTTGGTACGAGTGCACGCTATACCTTAAACTCTGTTACGGAAAAGGCGCGGTTACCGATTAATCGATACACATTCACTTTCGTTCATGTCGTTTATTAAGTACGAGGCAGCCAATTATATCTTTAAAGTTACACCGTTTCAAAGTTAGCGACCGCTTTCACCGATTTCGTGACCGGGTAAAGTGGAATGGACTATTTATCTCGTTCCTTGTACTGTGCAGAGACTTCGCCAACAAACGTCGTCGTTCTCCCGCCTCTCATTCCCTTCTCTTACGTTCGTTCCCTTTTTTATCTACGCCCTACCATTACAGTAGGCGACTTCTCTCTCGAAAATATTCGTCGAAACTCGCCACTTGCGAGGAAGAGGGTCGCGGAGGGCACCCCTCTTACAATCGCAGGATCCCCGGGGATCCAGGCGCTCGCCGAATTATATCCTTTGAATCTACAATTATGGAGTCCCGCAGGCATGCGGGACACGTTTTCGCGAAAGTTTGCACGCGGAATACTAAAAGCACGTGGCAAAACAGGATCAATACCTCGACAACGGGCAAGATGATGCGGAAGAAGTGGAAGAGTAGTCACAGCAGCAACTAGCTAGTGGCGAGTGACGCGCTGACCAAACACGCAGTCCCTCGTGTCAACACGAGTCCGCGATCGTTTTCCAAGTATCGAAATTAATTTTGCAATTGTTTGGATAAGACACACGGATCCAGTCATAGATTTCTCGATGATGGGCTGGTCGCCACTGACTCTAGTATTTTATTATTGCAGTAGTGACACGATGTGAACGACCGCCATGTTCGTCTACGCCAATGTGGCAGTTTTGAAATTAGTATTCTCTGGGAAACGTACCTTGTATGGGGCAAATTTAGCGGAAACAGCAATGTCAGCAAATGTAGCATCGCTTTATTGTAGTGGATTATCATCATCATCATCATAGTGGAGACTGACAACCTTTTTAATGCCACTGAATTTTTTGGCGTCATCATTGGACATCTTTAGAAGTTACACGACAATCAAAGTCTCTGAACAAATGCGCCCTAGGAAAATGTTCAAGAGCCTGAAAAAGATGGGTGGGGAAGGGTGGCAAAGTAGGAAGATTCCATTTCTCTCCGATCTTGATGTTATCATATTGGCTTTATTGTTACGTACAATGATGAAATTGCATGCCAGATGGAAGATAGAAAAATGTACCTCTTGTTATCAGACGTTGATTAAATTAATGACGAGTTTTGATTTTTTTTTTTTTAAACGTGGATTCTGGTTCTATTTTTTCTATTCGTGCGTCGACAATGTTAGCAACTTTCGTAAAATCTTCTTTGCAAGCACTGAAAGGTTTTTCGGCCAGGCTCGACGAGTGCGCTAATGTAAGACAAAAAGGAGAACACACAATTGAATTTACGTAAGACGGACTTGAAAAGGCATAAAATGCCGGAGAAGATAAAAGCATTTGAGAGAATAGATGCTGGAAATAAGAATGTAAGGCAGGCTTGGTGGTACGCAAATAAGAGTAAAATTCCAGTAATTGATGCGGAAAGTTCCATTCAGTAGATAAGATATAACGTTTTGAAACGTTGACAACGGAATAAATCGTTTTGAAAAATGTAGGAATATTTTCAAGCGCAAAGCAGACGTTGAATTTAATGAAAGTATCTGCGTTTTAATTCGCAAGTCTCCAGAGTCCATTTCGTGATATTACCGTATCATGGGGTGATTAATGCGTTAATTTAAAATAAAGATGAGCTTGCACAGTCGCCTTGGGGGAAGATATTTGTGCCATAATTCTCCGTCATAATTGAATCCGCCACTGCGATAGTTTTCTTTATTTCTCGTTTCTGGTCCTTGGCCGGTATAGTGTCCACTATTTTCCGAGTACGCGGCTTTCGGATCCAATACTCCAATTGATGTTGCGGCTCGATTTCGAGTTGTTAGCTCCACTTTCGACATTTGAAATCAGAACACACGCGTGTTCCCCGTATCGAAACGTACCATTGTTATCAGAGATCGGATAAACCATTTTTCGTTAAAAGTATGCAAACCGTCCAAGTGCTTTCGCGAAAAGCATTAGCCTGTCCTATATAGGGCTATCGAAACTGCAAGTATTCTGTGCAGCAGCGCCGCGCGTGGGAATGCGCGAAAGTTTGGAAGTAACAGGAGAACCAATTATCAGCGAAACTATTTCCAAGAATTTCAAACTTGAGAATAGAGTACATTGCTATACGGAAATAATTGAATAAGTGAAGCGATATATAGATTACCGAAAGATGAGAAGGTGTAATCGTGAAAATGTTGCCGATGTGCGGTGTGCTCGCGTACGAAATTAAATTTTCATCGTCAAGTAAAACGTTTTAATGGATCACTCCAACATATACATTATAGCGGTATAATGGCGGCAATAAACATTTGAAATTTAAGTAGAGACAGGAAGAAAAAAATAATAGTCACCCATTATATCTGGGAAATAAACGATCATTTTTACTCGCATTTTATTTTTCTCTCTCTCTCCCTTTCGTCGTAATAGTATCGTGTGAATAATTTCAGCCAGCTTCATATATGAATTATAGCACGCGCTGCTGTCTTTGCTCTTATTTTCGCTGAAATAGGGACATAAAAGAAGGCGCAAACACACGTGCGTAGATAAAAATGCGCAGCAGCGCCACGCAGTGGCCATGAGGGAGCTGCTCGTCTTTTCGGCAGTTCTCTCCGTCTTATAAATAGGCGTCCCAGTAGGGACTTTTTGCTCTAGTTACCAGCTTCCTCGTTCCCAACGTCGTCTTCCCCGTAGCCCCGGGGCCGTCGTCTTTTTACGCTTACACGAACTCGGTGATACACGAATATGCTTATGGGTCATTCCACCTCAAATATATATCAGCCTGTGATCTACATTTTTTATGCGCTCGGTTTACTTTTCCCCCCGTTAAAAATTATCGTCACGATGAAACGCGCGCGCACTATTCATGCGTGTGGGGATCCCATACATAATCAAGTCGGAAAATATAAATCAAATGACATTTTTGACAGCGGTTTAAATGGCTTGGCGGACTGAGAAATGATGGTTCCCGCAGCCTGGGATCCTGTCGAGAAAAAAATATTTCAATTCAACGATGAAGATTGATAATGTATACGTGAAACCCACGGGGAACTTGTCAAACTTTGATTCAACTAAATGCATTTAACAGTCATCGATTTCCTAAACATTCATAACACTGAATAACCCAATATTATCAAACGTCGACTTCATCGCCTTTTACTTTTTTTCTACGAAGAGACCATTCTGGAGGAAAGTCACTAAATGAAAAACTGATGTCAGTACATTTTACCTATTTTTGATTCGGGCAACGCGGCAATTTCGTCGACGCGCCACACGTTGGGCTTTATGGCCTGGAACATTTTTTACTAATAAAATGAAACATCACCATTTATTACAGGACGTAATCCGGTCCAGCCATCAAAGTTGGAATGACTCGCTTTAGCGTTGAGTAAATTGCATCTGTGCGCAATATGAAATGTAATAAAATTGTTGATCATATTGATCTTCGGTATCGCAACATTATTCGACTGTTTTACGCAAACGTATTTTTAATAATAGATGACATGGAAATATGACCTTTAATGAACGTGTAATGCAAGAGATGGGTTGGAATACCACCAGGATAAAAACGTTCATTTTTGGGAATTGAATTTGAGAACAAGGTGATGCTAACTTCTCTCCGCATTCACATTTCAAGATTCCAAGAGAACACGATGAAAAAAACTCGAGCAAAGGACATTCGATAGTCGAAGTTACAATAGTCCATGCAGCTTCCTTTCCGCTGAATCGACGGCAGTCGTACTAGATAATGAATAATGAGATATTCTCTTTTTGTCTCGGAATAAAAGGAACTGAAAGACGAAACGCTTAGCCCGATAGAGAGCGAAGAAAAGACATTGAGATAAGGAAGACCTGGTTTCGAATTACTTCTTAAATTTCCCTCTCATTGTTATGTCACTGGCTGGGAAGTTTTTTTTTTTTGTTTCTGCCGTTTACCGGCATTTGAAATTGGAAATATCAATTTCTGTCAAATCGAGGTTTGTTCGCTTTTCATTACTGACAATCGCCACTAAAAATCGCCAAAGGAAGTTTTCGACTAGTAGAGAGACCGTGCAATTGAAAGAATACATTAAGACTAATAAGATTTTAAGGGGAAAGAAATCACTCCATTTAAAAGTTTCGACCCTGCGGCAGTTTTTCTTGTCGAGTGAGATTATCTACTCCACAGCTTGAAAATGGTGACTGGCAAGAAACTTTTAAGTTGCAAAGTTTATTTTACCTTAGTGGAAAAGTTAAGTCGATTTAAATCGTTTGCAGCAATCCTTACACAAATTAGAAATTCCGCTGATGAGAAAAAAAAAACAATTAATATCCGTTGGTAGACCAAGTCCAAGAAGACGCGCTAATATTCGTTAAATTATTCTTGGTTAATGAGGGGTCGTCTCGTGCGGTCAATAAAGTAAAACAACGCATTCATTCGACAAGGAGCAGGCAAGGGGACGAACGTGAGATAGAAGGAGAGAGAAGGAGGGAGAGAGGGGCAGGCCTCGGTTCAAATTACACGACGGCTATGATCCCGGTTCCCTCCTTGGGCCTTCCTCGAAACCTCTACATCCTATATGAAACAATGGCCATCGAGTGGCGTGGAAAGACGTCTCGAATTTCGCTGAATCAAAGGCGATGATAATAAGAGTAGAGGCAGGCTGTGAAAAGGGGCTGTGCGAATACGAGGAGGTGGAGTAGGTCGAGAGAAAAGATCGACGGATGAGTCGAGTGGCTGTGTGGCCTGGCCAGGGGTGAGATCGATTTTGTCTAGGGCCCCGCGGTCTACCGGCCACATTGCCCCTGCGGTTTTTCTTCCATAGTGTCATTGTTGTTGGACGCCATAGGGAGGAGAGGAGGAAAAGAGAAGAGACGTGGCGGCGGCGAGAAGAGGAGGGCGTTGTCTGAGTGGTCCAGACACAAAGGTCTATATTACGTTTCCACTCTACTTTTCTAGAGCGCTCGTCGTCCTTGTCTTTCTTGCGCTCGAGTCAAAGCTTCCACGCTCGCGGAGCACGCAACTCGTTTTATTCGCAATTAATGGACTCGCGGACACCACCAACAGGCGCCTCGAGCACTGCGCATGATGATGCCCGGAGGCTTTCGTCGAGCCATACGCCTGCTATCACCTCTCTTACCGCATCGCTTTCGACAGTCGGCCAAATTATCTCATAAAGCGGATTGGTCCTGAGAAATACTATTACGCTGATAACTGGCGAAGTCGTAAATATCGCGAATTTAATCGATTTACGACGTCTGACATCAATGGGGGGAGAATGGTCCTCGCATTACGGGATGCGTGTGCTGGTATCCCGAGGCATGGCAAGACAGACAAAGAATCGTGACGATTAATTGGGAGGGATACCCAAAAAATGGAGAGAGAACTGGACCGGGAACATTGGTTGATCATCATCTCACGATCATTTCCTGACTTGCCATCCATTCCTAATATAATTGAACAGAGAGTGATTGTAGTTCTACTTTGGTGGCCAACTATTAAAGACTTTAATAGTAGACCCCCAAAGCTTGATTACAATGTACATCAACGTACGTTGATCATTAACTGGACTACAAAGCAGACTTATAATTACACCGCCCTCCCCCCAACGCTGCGTTCCTATTTCATTTTTGCCGATGGGCTATTCTTGTTTACGTCATATCTACGATTTTTCATTTCAACTGTTGATAGCTGCTGTTAATAACGGTTCAAACTTCCCTATCTCTCGTAACACGGAAAATCATTTCATTAAGAGATTGGATTTAATCTTTCTTCATCAGTTTTTCGCCGTTTCCCAGCGTCTCGTGTCCTCGCTAGCAGTATATATATGCTGTAAGATTCGCAGATATACACGGCATAATGTAATATACCAGTTTCCATCATGGCGGTATCCGCGGCTTGTTGACTAGTTATTATTTCAGACCATAACGCTCAATATGCATAGTACGTGGTAGTAGTTGTCGGGAGAGGATTGACCTAAGGTCGCCGAACTCACTTAATCGCGCAAGTTCTCCTTTGCAATCCCGGTTGTACAACCTCAAACATTCGATAATGAACCGTTATAAACGGTCAAGCTTTTTGAGTATGAGCAGCCTATATTACTCGTAATTGATTAAACACCCGGTATACAAATTATCTATGTATATGCCGCGAATATTAATGTAATGGCTGGACCACAACAATCGAAATGTCGCGAAATGACTTGTAAAATAGTTTTCTTACTTGGTTACATAACGGCTGAATTCTTCGCGTATGAGTCACGATGAGTTTAAAACCTTTGGAGCTGAGTCCTCCACCGGTAAGTAAGTGTAGCTTCTCCTTGGCGCTGGTTGGTGTATTTCTACTATTTACATTAGAAAGAAACGCGTAGAGTGAATCAGCGAGATAACATCGAGCGCGTGTTATGCAGTATAGTGAAAGTGAAGAATTTTCCTTTTTAGAAAACGTATTTCCATTCAAGGACATTTTCATTCACGATAACTGTTATTATTTATGTTCATTTTAACGGTGCAAAATTTACTGCTATCGTCTAAAAGTATTTGCATGCAAATGTAGGTGGCGCTAGTGTTATAAATCCGAAATAAACGCGATGGTCCTACCATGACGACTCGCCTCCACTGTGCATAAACATATATACATACGTATAAACACTACGTATATGCGTAAATGTTCATTTTACATATTCATATGTATTTTTTTTTGTTTGTTTTTAACGTCGTCTACATCTACGAAATCCAATTAAGCACCGGGCGTTTGTGAATTATTATCGCGTCTCGCATGTCGGGTTGAATTTTGAGCGCGCGACAGAAAAGCGTGGAAATGGCCGGCAAATTGACGCACGTATCATCCGTGTGAAGAAGTCTGCCCGTTTCGCGCAAAGTAAAAGTCATGCTCGCGGGCACGTGCTGCGATTGTTCCTTCCATATTCCTTTTTGTTCGTAGAAGAGCCAACCTCATTACACCTCGGGCGTCACGTTACGCTCTTAATTAAACTTCACTTTGACCATTTCGCTCCTCGAATTAACACCGTGCCGAGCGAAATGGCGCGAAACCACTTAATTTCGACGCGAATGCCTCTTTCCGCGGAGTTTCATCCGATTAGCGAATCTTGCGGCACCGCTGTATAAAACTCGACGAGCATTCCGAGCTGTCCTCGTCTCATTAATATGGAGCCGTAAAGCACTCGTGCTGTAAGTCGAGATTTTCTTTCGGCGCCGTCAAGGCCATGAAATGTCATGGTGATATAATAACCCACTTATTGCTTCGGGTGGAATCCTTTGGCTCTAGGGAAATCTAATTTATGATGGGACGTCTTGCTCGCCTCGAGAGCCGGGGATGTTGTCTTATTGCTGTTAACGTCGTCGTTGTTTGATCTTAGAATAACGTTACTTTTAGTGGAATCGATACATCTGACGTTACATTGTTAGACATTGAAATTGCAAGGGCTACGGTGACTGTACAGGTCATTGGCGAAAAGGCACGAAAGAATGAATTCATGTTAATTAGGTAGAAAAAATACCTTGAAAGGCTTCAGAAAGTGGCGTGTTCTTGCTATAATGACCTAATCAGCATTTATGGTCCGAATTGTAGTCAAGACCACATCGATTATTGACGTGTTATGATTGTAGTTGTATACCTGGAACAATTTTGTAACTAGAAATGAATTTATACCTGCATATGCATACCTATAGTTACATACCTAGTCCCAATTTTAGTCAAGACCACATCGATTATTGATGTGTCATGATTGTAGTTGTATACCTGGAACAATTTTGTAACTAGAAATGAATTTATACCTGCTTATGCATATGAATACCTAGTTAAATACCTATATATACCTAGGATGAAATTCATTATACCTAGTTAGGTAGAGATACCTAGTTTTACAAGTTACAAATCGAGGTTCACGTTCGTTACGTTATTGTTGTATTTCAGGTATATAACCCTTTACAACGATTCACAATGCATTCCTGGAATAATAATGAAATGATAAATCTGCAGTATAGACTTAATTCGAGTGAAGTTAAAGATAAAACAATTGGTATAGATGCGATATTTGTATTATATTTTAATCCAGTCAACCTTTAAAGTATTTCATATTAACATAAAAGAAAAAAGAACTTGATAAAGGTTCGTCTGACTAATCTTTAATAAAAGTTCAAAGAATTGTTTCCTTTCGTGCCGGAAGTAATACATAGTAGTTGATATATATACAATTTTCAGAAAAAGCGCAGCAGCCGTCTGGGTCTCACAGACGATCCTTTATTAGCCCTCAATGGATGCCAAGCAGACATTATGAAAAATGCCGGCTTATCGTTTCGCGTTATTGTAAACGATACGGACCAAGTCCGAATCGGCTTTGCGTTTCCCGAATTCGTATTGGCAAAATCTGTACTTATACCGGGTATTTGTGCAATAAAATCAAGGCAGCACGTCCGAGAAGTCGCCACAAAGTTCCGTTCTTCAAGCATCAATCTTTGTATATATACAGTGCACCGACACACTGCGGGTTGTTGAACCCCTTTTCCCTCCTCTCGTTCCGTTTCGCTCTGTTAGCATCTACAATGAACCATTATGTATATATTTAATACGTGAAAAAGCGGAGGTATACATATGCATTCATTTTTAGAAACGTAACGTAATGTTTTTAGCCGGTACCCCAGTTCAATTGTTATACTGATTGCTAAAAATGTTTCCTTTGTTTCATCGTTTCGCACATTGGTATCGATTACATTTCGAAACACTTGACGGGTTTGGATTATTTCAATAATTTTTATTTATTTAAATTATTTTTTTTATTTTTATGTAAACATTATTGTATAGTCTCTTTACAATTAATTCATTTAGTAATAATAATAATAATAATAATAATAATAATAATAATAATAATAATAATAATAATATTGATATATCGCAATCTGCTTCTGTAACGAGATTCGGTGAGACCTAGCGGCGATAATTTGTACTACGGTGAAAAATATTTTAAATAATCATTTTTTTAATTCGATTTCGTGTTCTTTGTGCGTGGGAAATGTAACAAAGTAGGAAAACAATGCATTTTATCGTTTTTGGAGGGAAATTAAACAAATAATAGGATTGGATATATATATCATGATTTTCGTCTGTTGACAACATTTGCAAATCAGTGATAAAAAAATGTTAAAAAGTCAATACTTGACGAATTAATCCGTGAGAGGTTCCGGATGACCAGGTAAATCGAAAATCCGGGATTGTCAGAGTCTAAGCCGGATAAGGAGATATATATAGTACGATCAGACGGTTGGATCCGAGTGCGTACTGTCTGGTCGCGTTTAGGCGACGAATGCCTGAAATAATTCATTATGATTACGTTGACACATTCATAAACACGAAGTTTTGGTCGTTAAGTCTTAAAACAAAAACCGCTTAAAAACACAATTTTGCGCGGGAACACATCTCAACGGGATTATAGGACCTGTCAATGAGTAAATTTAGTTTGAATAAAGTATTATCATTGATTTCCTTTTTGGAATGCGATATCAGTATTCGTTATTCCTTCTAATGTGTCCTTATCTAAAAGTTCGCTTAGTCTGCTTTTCACAGACATTAGGTTCGTTCGCTTAATTATGTCGAACCGCATTAGCGATAGGCGTGAGGTATTCCCCCAGGACTGCTAGGAAGTGAAGTAATAAAGAGAAGTCGTAGGAGAGAAAATACACAAAGGAAAGAAAAGAAAAAAAAAAGCTTAATGGAACGGTAAAGTCCACGTAGAATTTCGGAAGTCGACAATGATGTACGCTTATTGGATTCAGTGAAATTGGTCGCCACGTGGTAGCACAATTTCATACTTTAGACAGAACTTAATAAATGGACATTCTGATACAATCCGATCGGAATGAGAACCGTGAAAGTAGATTTTCACACTTTCGGAGTTTGAATCGCTATTTTCCTAGTTATATAAAGTCCACATTATATACATAAGTTTACCGAGCGCCCGATTACGTCTTATGTACTTTGAATGTGTTTTACGCGTATTTCCACTTTGTCTAGACGCTTCCTCCTTCTTATACCCTTTAAATGAATTATTATCGGAGCCGCTATCGAAGGACCGCAAGTATACATTAAAGTCGAGGGAACGTAACTTGTAAACTGCGCGCAGTATTAGAAGCTCCCCGAAGAGGGTCGGCTCTCGAGACCCGCTGCATCCCCAAGTTTATAATAACTCTCGCTTACGAAGTTAGCATTAATCGTTATTTAGGAGCTAATGAATTAAAATGAATTACGGGACGAGGCCTATTAGGCTAAAAGCGACTCGTCGCGCAAGGTCCGACTGTGCTTTGCTGTGGCTGAAATACGAAACGGAAAGGGCTCCGACCCGGAAAAAATCCGGAATTGCGGGTTTTCCAAGGAATTACCCACGAAAATATGATAAAGCGCGTTTGCGAGATACGAGGGGGGTTTGTCTTTTTGTGGAAAACCCGTTTTTCAAAGAGGGTTTTTCACTCGACGAAAATTTTGTTGGAATTTTAAAACCACGTATGCGGGATGGTACTACACGCGCAGGCTGGAACGATCCTGAAAGTGTAACGTTTTTGCCGGCATCTTAAATATTCATAAGAGGTCTTGTACACATTAATGCAGAAATTGTAAATGCGCGGAAGGGTATATATAGTTAAGCTGACATTAAATTGTTGCTTATTTCAACGTGGAAAACTAATATTTGCTTTTCTTTTGTTGCAGGTAAGATCGAGTTCGTTGCAAAGTTCATACTTTATCCATGGTCCGAGTAAGTTTGTTCTTAATACGAGAAACCCGAGGATGGTAGCGGAAGTGGTATACATTTTCACTGTTTTTCAAAGAGTGAAGTTGTTTTAGTGGCTGTTGATAAAATATTGTCGTTTTCTTCGGTTTTGGTGTTTATCCAACTTATATTTGTGAGAAAATACGGTAAAATATTTGTCTTGAAAATCTTCGAATTTTCGGTTGATGTAACTGGTGGCATACGCATTGTAATGTGTGTACACGTCTAATTCAGTTAATTCTTTCTATTGTTAATATGTTCTTACGGAAAACAAAGATAGAACCATGAAGAGGATCAAAGATGTTGGGTGTACGTCAACAATATGTAAAATGCACGTCGCGAAAATTATACAATTTGTAGCGGTAGGAAAAGAACCAAACGGACGGTATTTGTTTTGAATACAACCTGTAGTGGTAAAAAATACCAATTCTTCTTACCAATCAGAAGTAGTTTTAAATGCAGGTACAGTATAGACATTGTCTGCCACTATACCGTCATGTAATTAGCAATACATATTATTGTGTTGTCAGTTGACAAATTTTGCCCTGCATATAAATTGTATATAAAGAAATGATCGTAAGATAATGTAACATACTTATAAACGACCTAGACAAACATTGAAATAAGGAGAAACTGAAAGTACATCGGTCTTAACAATTGCCAACATCGATCGTTAATAAATCAATAGAGTCCGTACGTCGACGGAAAGTTCAATTTGAATAATTGTTGTTGAAACTTGTCGTCGTCGTGGCTTGCATAACGCGAATAAAACAAAAGCAGGCAGCATTCCATGTCGTGTATAGCAATCGCATCAAAAAGGAACCATCACGAAATTAAATAATGTTTGACAAACATCAACAAAACAATATCGTTAATATTGTAAATAATTAATTGAAATTATTCATTTAATATTTCTAGATTTTAACTGTAAAGTTAACATAAAACTCACAATTATAAAATCCCAAAAATCCTTTCGAAAACAATTTCTCTCGTCGTATTATCACTAAAAATGATTGAAGCAATCAGTTCGGTTTTGATTCCATCATTAAAATTCACGTATATGCTTTTTCAGTAAATATTATCGGAGGACAAAACAAATAAATAAACACTTGCAGATTTCTGCACTCTCGATTTTATTTAAAGTTTCTTTTTTCAGCAAGGGAAATACCTCCGGTTGTTTCGAATGGAATTTCCGTCCCTGTTCTTATTTTCGACGGTCGATGCTGCCGACGCTCGCTGTCTCATTTTCCGTTCTCTCTCTCTCTCTGTCTCTGCCTGATTTTTTACCTTTCCCGCAGCTGGAAAATTCTTCCTGGTCGCCGCGTGGTGGTACATGCACACTCGAATTTCTCCCCTTTTAGTATTATCGGCGAGAAAAGTCGTTTTGTCACAACAGCGATAAAAGCGAGACGACAGTCTCGAAGTAAGGTTTCCGTACCGACGCCCCCGCAATTATGCCGCTTATGTTTATAATGGCGAGGGCTGCCTCCTCCTCAGACAATCGCTAAACGTGAGATCGGCCCGGGATTATTACGGCCTCGGAAATTTTGAACAAGGCATTTCTGCCTCTCGTTAATCGTTAAATTGTATTCGTACAAATTAATTTCGGTTTAAAAACTGCATGAATCTTGTTATTTTTGTTTGTTTGTTTTGTTTTGTTTTTGTAAATTTCTTGACATACGGATATTATGATTGTACGCACAGAATATTTCGGATAAAAATATTTCGAATTCCTTCGTCAAATACAATTTCCCAGGCAACTGGGGAGCAATGCCAAGTGCAAGCGAAACGCGGTTGAAAAATAGTCGCGCGGATAAAACGCCATAAAAAGGCAATGTAGGAAACGGTACTACAACAAAAGTCACGAAATCCAACGGATATTTGATCTCCCTGTAAATTCCGTGAATCCTCTCCCTCATACCCTCGAACCTCGCCGCCTGCGAAATATCTACGAATGTATATATATATATATATATATATATATATGTTAGAAGAGTAGTTTACGAGGACATTTGCATAAATTTGCATGTTTTTTATTTCCCTATCATTTCCCATG
>JAPYZR010000582.1:0-67176 GCA_030522945.1 Trichopria nigra | reverse complement strand
CCGAATTTATCGCAGAACTATTCGGAGGCCCCTACGGCGTCTACGCCACTGTATTCGGCGTTCGGCTGCCAGCTCGCGGCTGCTAACTTCAGCGTCGTCTACAATTTCATATTGTTCTAAAATTATAGTTCGTAAATAAAGAAATTCGTAATTTTACTCGGAATAAAGATTGTAATCGGCACGTGCGCTTGTCGCGCCCCCTCTATCAACAAGAAAATGAATTTCTAACTAGGCACTCGCCGGCTCATTCAGTCGTCAACCTATTTTCCGGAATATGTCCGTTTGGATCTTATTCCGAGTCGGAAAAATGAACGATTTAACACAATGCATACAGCACGAAGCTATTTCTGACAATTGCGCGACATCCGTGGGATTTGAATTACGTGAAAGCCCCGCGTGCTGCAGTTCGCGACCCGATGCTGCGGATAGTATAGAGTTTATTATTAGGTAAACAAAATTGTCTCGTCTAATTCACGGCATCTCGCCTTTATATGCGTATATGTGCCTCTCGGAGTTAAATCAACACAACATCACGTATATACTCTCACAACGTGAGAACTTCTTATACTGATGGACGAGAATGAAGTTATCATATCGGTCGGCCGACAATGTGTCGTACGTACGTGGCTCGTTCATTAAAAAGAAATGACCGTATATGCAAATATGAAACATAATATTCGTCCATCCGAGTGAAATCGCTTCGTATATAGCTCGTTATGCGTGATGTGCGCCAAGACTATCCGGCGTTTGTCATGTCGGTCGCGCCGCGTCTCTCGAATATATATATGCAAGTGTATAGATTTCACGTTGAATCCTCCTCCTCCTCCTCTCCTTTTGTCGCATTTTTGCGGCGGATAAAACTCGTTATTATTCTCTTCAGCGAGTCGCCCAATACGACGCGTGCGAATATGAACGAACGAACGAACTGCGCGACGATGACCACCGAATTGTCTAAAATCACTTTGCGCCCGTGAGACTATATGCGCGTTTTTGTATTTTCTTAATTTTTTTTTTTTTTGCTCGGCATCTTCCTTTGTAACGCATCCCACATCGTTGCTGATAACGCATTACTTGATTTCCCATCGAAACTCTTCGTGAGAAGCATTTTGCACCGGATGAAATTAAAATATTAATGTTGCAATCTTTACATTGTAGTTGCATCTTACGATCATGAGGTCTGCTTTTATCTTATTGCGTGCATAAAATTAGATTCGTAAGCGGCGACTTTGGAAACGGCATAGTGAACCAAGTTTCCTCTCGATTAAGTAACTTTTAAAGGATTCCGTCCGCCATCTTGCATTTTGTGATCGTAAAATCCTTTAGGGAGTTTTTTCGATATTTTCTCGGTCGCATCTCGAAAAATATAAAGTTTCATGAAAAATTCGGAAGAGGAATCACCATATTCTCCTGCTAAATAATTTTTGTTTTATATCATTTTTCCGTGCAAGCAATAATTCTCGAGATATTTCTGCACCTCGAAAAAATCTTATGGAATAAATAAATTTAATGAAAATTTTCGCAATCAGAATGTCAAAATGCGTAAGAATTCGTACGTTTAATTCCCGAAAAAAGAACATTGCATCGTTATTTTAATGACATTGTTTAACGCGAAAAAATACGACAAATGAATTGAAAAAAAAAAAAAAAAATAGAAAAGGAAAATGGGAGTAAAATATCTGTACAGTAAATTCTGCGATATTGGTGCAAAGTGGCTGGTGCCTCGAGAGTGGAAGGAACGCGAATTACCGGCGAATCAACGACTAGAACGAGCGGTGAACGTCCACATGCGTATGTCCGAGGAAGCGATGAGTGCAATTACGCGAACGCATAATCTTGGCCGCGTCGTCTCGGCAGAAACACCTACTTCCGTATCTACTTCGTTTTACATATACGCACACACACACACACATATATACATGCATGTATATCCCATTTTCGGCGACTGTTGCCCCTTGGCATTTCTAATTTTGTCGTTCCCACGTGCCATTAAATAAAATGAAAAAAACAAAACAAAACAAAGCCAAAAAAAAAAAAAAGAAATATGTTACATATATTTGCAAAGTAAGAGAGAGAGAGAGAGAGAGAGAGAGAGAGAGAGAGAATGGAAACTGATTTCAATTGCAACTTTTAAATGCGCTCAAATTGTACTGCAGATTGGGCATTGTATTCGTTGCATCTGATTGACGTACCAATTGTCTTGTTGACGTTTGTAAATTGAGGCTGAACGTTCTTTTGTGTCTGGGCCGTCCGTTTCTAACGTCCTCGATAATGCGTCTCTCGTTCGTTCACCGATGCGCCTTTTCCGTGCATTATTCAGTGAAAGCTTCAAACGGGTTTCATATACATATATCGGAATATATATGTAGATGCATTAGTTTATTGTGGGAAGAAAATGACTTTATAAATTAAAACTAATAACTACGTTCGGGTTCACTCTACGCTGAAAGAAACGGTCGTAAAGTTCTACATACGTCTATCGAATATGGTCTCGAGTGCGGTCGTTTAGTAGTAGGGAAATTCACCAAAAAATTGTACAAGATTTTTCAATTAATCGCATTGCGATGAAAATGTCGTTACGAACATTACTTTCACAATAGTTGTAACAAATGAGATTATCACTTTCATCCTTTCTTTTTTAGGTTATATTATAAAATGACAGAATTTAATTTTCAATTGTATTATGACTATTATGGCCCCAAGAAGCCTATACACATAAGTAGAAAGTTTTAGGGGAAATGCGACTGATTTTTAAAAATGTAGTCCGCCATTTTGAATTTTTAAAAACTGACATTAAATTCACCCAAAAACCCTCGTCTACTGAGCATGAATATCCATCAAGTTTTGTAATTTTATGCGAATAGTAATGATGTTACAAATAAAAATCAACCTTTGTCGCCATTTTGAAATTGATATGTTCTGTAGAAATATTTCTACGTTATGGATTTTTATAAAATTGAGCGCTGCGAAAGCTATAAAGAATAATGATAATCATGATGATAATAATGATAATAATAATAATAATGATGATGACGATGATGATGATGATGATGATGATGATGATGATGGCGGCGAATAACACAATAAATAAAAATAGCATTAATATAGAAAGGCAGAAAGTTGGAGGAGTGGCAGCGGGGTTTATAATCTCAAGTTAATTATTATGCGTTCCAATAATGCACGATGCGTTTCCTTTAAAAGCGTTACATGACACATATATATATATATGTTTGATTTGTACGTGATTTGAATTTTTTTTCGCGGTCTGATTGAGTCTGCGCCGCCGACCAATCCAAGTCGCAGAAAAGCCTTTATCGGTCGCGACCGCGTAAAATCAGCGAGAACGCGAGCCGATAATTTTAATTAATCAATCTTTGGATATAATGAACATTAGAAATTTGTTTTGCCCCGGCGCAGCTTTCACGCGATGGCCATCTTCGGAGCGCTTTGGAGACACGTGGTGGATTATATCGCGCGCGACCGTACAGTCCGCTCCTACCGGTCTCTCTCTCTCTCTCTCTCTCTCTCTCTCGATTAATCGCCTCGATCGTCACTTTGTCGGAACGGGGAATACCGTTAATTTAATTTCAAGCACGATCGTATATATGTATGCCTTCCTCGTCGATTCGTTGTTCCGATCAATTCGTTCCCCAATCCTTTAGTGCCGACAATCGAAAACATGCCTCCTCTCTTCCGGATCGAGTTTACTTATGATTTTTCCAGAAATATACCTCGACCCCCATCCTTTCGATTATTATCGATATATATTTCAGAGAGTCGTGAGCGGTCGGCTGCTTCGGGCTGGCGCCTCATCATCCGATCCGCAATTTTCGAGGGAGCGATTTAATGAAATCGACAAATTTATCGTCGAGAGGGAATATGATTAGCTCTTGGAGTCGTGCCGTATTGCGGCTTCGAAATATGTACGCCACTATCGATCTCTCATTTCGCGGTGCGCACGATGCAGCAGCAGCAGCATCCCGGCGATATGGAGCAGCCAAGTTTTATAGACCCTCGACTAGCCTCTTATATCCGCGCTTTCATTCCGCCACGTTCGAGTAATTTTTAAGATTCACCAGCAGTGAAGACGGAAAGCTCCCCCAAGTCTTTCAGACTTGAAAACTGTTTGATGTGGATTTTCGTGTCAAGCGGCGTTGATTGTCTCGAGTACTCGTCTTTGTTTATCTTTTTCTTTTTTTTTTTTTTTCTTCTCCTTTTCTTTTCTTCTATATACGCAGCACGACGATGACTTTCAGTAATTCAAATGCTGTAACCCGTTCAAATTTTTGTAAAACTCGAATTTTAAAAACTTTCGTTCGCCATATCTTGCATTACGTCAGGTTTAATAAAGTTAAGATTAGTGACAGATCAGAGACTCGAGAAATTGTAATAAACACATGTTCAGAAAGAATACGTCAACTGAAGTCGTTATACATCAAGCCCCGACGTATTGGGTATCGCCATTTTGAAATTCAATTTTTCTCCCGCAGTGATAACTTCACTTTCTTGATCAAGACAAATATTTTGTATGAAAAAATTAAATTTTTTGTTAAATAATCGAATTTTCTTTCTTTTTTTTTTTTAAATTTTAACGACAGAATCGGAAAGTACGATAAGTCTTAAATAGCATGAAACATATATGATTTATTTTTATAAATTTTGTACGTATTCGTAAATCATATTTAATTAAAAATGATAAATAAAGGTGTAAAATCGTAGCGGTTCTAAACCGACTATGTCTCTCTCTTGCTTCGTTCATTAATAATACGGCTTGTGTGTATGTGTGTGTGTTGTTACCGTATGTCCACGTGCGCATTCATAAAATGCACGGCCGACTGAATTCGGCACAAGTATTATAAAACAATATGTATAGTAAGATGGACGAATTTTATTACGACACCGGAAGTCATTAGGTTGACAATTACAATTGTCTTTTCCCTTCCAAGGCGTGCCATTTTAATTTAAGACTGGACGCACGATTATTTATACGTTCCATTACCCGTGTCCGCCATTTAGTTATTTCACGAAAATGCTCATCTTATATAACACAATCGATTTCCTTACGAGTCTTTCAAATATTCAGCTATATATAAACGTAAGGTGCGCGCTTCTTAATAATGATTGTTATTTTTGCAAATGTGCCAAGATATAGTATACGTACAAATTGCCATTGTTATATTGGAATGCTTGGCATTATTATTGATATATGTGTGTCTGTAACAGCGTAATGGTAAGAATTATTAACGATTATCACCCGAATAAACTCCACATATCCGGATGATGATAAAAATGATAGATATAGTTATAATACTAGCAAAGAATGCGACGAAACTTATGAACAAAGGATTGGTATGTGTCACGACGTATCAAATGTATAATTGAAGATCACTAATTATGCCGATGGTGCACATATAACCATATTCATAATAAATGTATTTAACAATATTACAATAATATTGGGAAGAATGTAAGCAGAAATTGAACAGAAAATTCTTAGGTACAGAAAGTGGGGTACAAATTGTGCAAGATTTTTCTAAAAAGTTATCTAATTAATATCAAAGAAAATGTTACATTTCCAATAAGAAACTGGCCAGTTATGTTATCCTCAAACTATACAGTGAATAAGTAAATTAGTCAAAAACTAATCTATAGCTATAATAATATAAAAAAACTAATTTAAACTATTATATATGTATATTATACCTTAAAACATATATATAAAGATATTGAACAATCAAATGATTTGTGGAGTGACAATTCTCCGAGACGCTCCAAAATAATGTTAAATTTCACTCTATATATGAAGTCTTTATATTCATTTTTTATTAATTATTTGTTTTATACTTGAAAAATCCTCGTCAAGTTTTTGTGTCAGTGATTTCTCATATATATTAAAGACTCATTTCAAAACAAAATAAAACAAATAAAAGCAAAATCCGTGATATCTGACTGATCAAAAAAGAAGATTATCGATTGGCTGGTTCGAACATCGATTACAGTTCAAGTTTACAGATTAATAAAGAGAAGTGCAGATAAGTGAAGTCTTCGTTACGATCAATTTAAATCATGGGCAGTCTATCGATCGTACCAATCTCAGTTAATTTCTTTTAAAAAGACAAGAAAATACAAATGTACTTACTTCCCGGATAAATGCTCTATGAATTGAACGTAAAACGAAATAAAAATTTACAATTAATTTAGCCGACAAGTTGAGAGTGTTGGGGGTAGGTGATAACAAATAACGTTGACGATTAATTCTATATTACATATTAGACTCGCGAAATATTTCCAACGTCCATTCTATATGATGATATGCCGTGCCGTGTGGGTGGCATTGCGATAATTACCGATTTTCTGCAGAATCTTAAGAGTGCACTTTCGAGACGCGAGAAGAAGGAATCGAATTTATGTTCCGGTACCACCACCACCGCGCCATGCCGGTCTGGCGGCTTTCATTTCGCAGCCGATTTACCGTTCGTCAAATGCTGCTCTTCGTTTATAACGAATTCTAATGACTTTCACCTGTAATTTCCGCATCGGCACTTGGCTCCGCGATTCGTCGCGCACGACGCGAGGTGTTTTTAACGTTCGAGAATTACGTACATCTGCAACAGAACGGACTTTAACGGGTGCTTTATATGAATTAATCAGCAACGAGATCCAACCATCGACTGGATGGAATTAAAGAAGGATTGGAAAATGTGCTACGTACGTCCAAGTTTCGCGTCTTTGAAACATCTCCAATGTATTTCAATTTTTGGAAAATCCTGGACTGAACTTTATCCAGATTTGTTTTCAGCTAGCTCAAAAGCTAAACACAAATTTGATACTAAATAAATCATCCTTTTATCAGACGGTTCAATCCCTCGGATCTATCTATAATGTTCATCCAACAGTCGTTTCCGTTTTATATCTCATCATTGTAGGAATTATGCCGTTTCATTGTTAATCCTGTGCCTGAGAAGGTTATGTCGCGAATGAAAAATGCTGATCGACTGTATCGCGGGTATCGGGGAAAGATATATATTCCCGCCAAGTAGTGTGCGGTGCATGTTCCGCGTTTACCGGTATGGAGCCACATACATACGCCCAAGCTCATTCGAGGCCACGTTGTGGTAAAACTGACCGCAGGATCGTACGCTCGCGGAATTCCACGTGAACGCTATCTCTCGCCTCGTTCATTAACCCAAGAATACAACCGAACGGGCTGAGCATTGTTTCGTAATTGCCCTCTCTCGGGCGCTAAAAAATAATTTAATTTCCGAGATGATTCAGGACGTTTCGAGAACGCACGCCGGCGATCAGCCGCAACTCGGAAACATCTACGACGCTGCGTCTGATCTTGTTTATAGGATCGCCTAGGCTTTCTTCTTCTTTTAACGCGTCTCGGTATGATCCGCGCGCGTCAAGCCCTAATTACCGCGCGTATCGGGATTTCGTTTCAGTCGGTTTCAAGCTAGATATATAGAAGCGAGTGTAACTAAACGGCTCTTGCCTGGCCCTCGAGTCACGTTCCCGTCACATTCGTCGGATTGAAGAGGCTTCATGGCGGCCATCAGAAGAAAAGAGAGCGAGAGCGAGCAATTGCCTTTTTCTGGTCCGCGATTGCTCTCGAAAGAAAGTAATTTGTCAATTTTCCCATGATGATTTTACGTAACTACGTGACTGCGCCAAACTGAAAATCTCATTTAACTGAAATTTGATACGTTTGACTTTTTACCTCCTCCTCGCGCTCCTGGAATCGTTTTCGGTGCCATAGCGCGACGACGAAGCTTCTTCCTTTTCTTATTCTTCTTCTTCTTCTTCTTTCTTTTTTTCTCTCTCTTCTTCCCCTCTTCCCTCCTCTCTTCCCTCCTCTCTTCCTCCCTCTTTCCGCCTCTTTGCAGTACGTTTCACCGGAACGGTATAAAAGAAATCATTATATTGCGCAAGACAGTGTCGCCTGCGCGACAGTGTTCTAATGTTAGCTCGCGTATTTTCGTGGCCTGCCTTTTCCTTCCCTTTTGCGAGTCTTACGGCTTTCGTCTCCCTTTTCGTCTCCCTTTCTCTTCCTCTTTTCTTCTCGCTCCTTCCCGACCTCTTCCTTTTTCAGCGCGTTCGCGGATAGCGCGCTCTCGTCCTATTCGCCGCGTGCTCCGAAACGAATGACGCGTATTTCGGTCCCATTTTCCGTCTTGTCGTTTGTTTTGCTCCGCTGCCGTTTCGATCCTTCTTCCTATATGTATACCGCGCCGAGTGCAGATCTAAAGCACGTCGAAAAGCACGCGCGAATTATCAAGAATCTATATGCGGTTATTAAGAGCCGCAAACGACTCGATTACGCGCGAGTGTCGTCGTTACTTCGCCGACTGAAATCCAAGAAATACTCTGCTCGAACGCGAAATCAAACCTTTTACGATTCATATTATACCGGGTCATTCGGTCTTGGACTTGATGCGGCATTAAAGCGCGGGCACGCCACTATACTGCGCGCTATACACGGTGTCGCTTTACATTCGAGGCGTGGGGCCTATTAAAACTATTTATGAAGTCCTTCGATGGCCATCGAACGTCCGCTCGCGACACCTTTTACTACCGGTCTTAACTGACATGTGTATAAACTACACTGGCAATTATTCCGCAGCCCGTTTATCCGCTTGGCGTGACGCGGCGTGTACATGCGCTCGAATGCGATTTTTCGAAGCTACTTTGTAAATTGTGTCGGCCGTTTGTAGACTTTTTTCGCACCGTCATTTTCTCTCTCTCTCTCTCTCTCTCTCTCCTCGCTCGTATACGTGGCCCTCTTTCATCGGAAGTTGGTACGTCGGTGCGCGCCCACTCGCGGCCATTATAAGGCTTTCGTATATACATGTATATGTACATGTACACGCGCGTATAGGGTGTTGTTCGTATTTCATACTTTCCCCGCATAATTCACGCGAGTTCCTTCGCAATGTCCCGTAAATACGGGGTGTCCGTTTCTTGTACGCCATTATTATTGCGCTCAAGGTTTCGGTCACGTTATTTACCCTATTTGCATCCATACTGCTGGCTGAAGACACGCAGGGTAAACCTCGTCGTTAGAACTCGACTGAAGCCTAGGTTTCACTTAACACACTACAATATGTATATATTTTACATATTATAATGGAATTGGAAATTGTGTTGGTGCTTGCCGAAGACTGGGATGGGCCGCACCAGGTCAAATCGAGGTTTCCCTATATATACTTGATGAATGTATGGTGGCCCTGGTATGGCTTTGACGGGGTCACCGTAGATAATACGTCTTTTACTAATCATGGAAAATTTAGAGGCACTTTTATAAAAGGGGTATCTGCTAGGGCTCAGGCGTGGTTATGCCGAGGAACTCCTAAATAGAAATTGTAGGGCTTACTGACGAGGTATGGCAATGCCGACTGTAGAGCATTCACGCCCCTAGGAGCGGTTATAAAAATAGGTTTTCATTTGGTAGGTATAAGGAGTCCGGCCGATGCATCCTTTGAGCGTGACATATTGTTTTATATCACACGTTGCTTTACGTAGAGACCGCTGATAGCTACCGCGATGGATTACCAGAATTTTTCGCGGGTAATAAACAAATTTTTTGCAAATAAACAAAGATTAATTGTAGTAGGGCTCTGCACGGGTTTATCCAATTCAGAGCCTGGTAAGAAGTCGGGAAAACTGTTTGGAACTCCATTCGAGCCCTGGCTTCATTTTCGCACGGGATAGGCGTCGATAAATTCTCTGGAGTAATAGAAAATTGGCGAGAATTTCTTTGGAATTAGAATTGTTGGAATTTTGTTGATGTTTAGAATACAGATTGATTATCGTCGATAACGTTATCTGTGAGCCTCGCGTTATTTTTGGGTAATCTCCGGCCACGTTATTACCGTCGCCTCTTCCACTTAACGTTCGTTTATAAATTCAGTAACGGGCGTTGTACCGTCGGCTATGTTAATGTAGGGTGCATCTTTCGCAAATTGTCAAGACGTGCAATTGTTGCAAATGGCGAATTATCTGGCGAATTATCTGGAACGAACTAGTTATTCCAGCCTCGAGCAGCGAGTAGTAAAAAGTGGTTCTCTTCTTCGCTTCGATTCTACGGAGATTCTAGCCGGTGAGCGTCAAAAGAGCAACGGTGGATAATTGGATTTTCAAAATCGAATTTCGCGCAAACCTGTTTCATAATTTTTTTTATTTTTTTTTTTTTTTTTTTTTTTTTACATTCAACTTGACACGCTCAGTTTTTAATCGCGATATATACAGCACCTCCTTCGGAGAGTAAAGTTTTCAGGGGAAGAAAAAACAAATTTCAGGGGTCTTTTGTTGATAAGATTGGTGATGATTTCGAATTCAGTAGGTATACTTTACGTATTAAATACGTCGATTAAACGAGATGTAGAATAAAAGAATTTACTTTTGCGTAAAAGGTGTGGTTTGGCCGTACATTTTACAGAAATTCACAATTGACCGTTGGTTGATATGATTCACGCCGATATCCTGGAACTGATGTCCGGACTCTCTCGTACATGTAGGATTGTCGCCGTCTGTCTGTATACAGACGTGTGTAATATATATGTATTTATATATATATGTGCCGACTCGCGACACTTGCTCGTGAAAGGCGATAAAACAATGCACAATAATTTCGAGTACCGATATCTAAAGTAGGTTGAGTCGAAAGTTTTAAGTATGCAGGAATTTGCCGCGGTAATGGTCTCCGTGTGTGATTGATTCATTATAAAGTTTCTTCTAAAGTACTGGGCCGGACTGGGCTGGACTGGACTTGGACGCGTACAAGTCGAACAGCGCGCAGAGACGGGTCGTTAACGCTCAACGTGTGACAAATGCAGACAGCATAAATATATCCTTCAATGCACCAGCAGTGCCCGCGACCTTCTGTCGCAAGGTAAAACGGGATATATAGATGGGTGTAACGGCCACGACGACGACGACGACGACGACGACGACGACGACGACGACGACGACGACGATGCTGACGAGAGACGTGCCACGACGAGTGCGAGAGCTGCGCAGCACTTGTCGATGTACGGTCAGGTACGGAATGGCCCCTGAGAGCATCGCCGTCTTACTTATCGCTCCTTCTTTATTGCTTTTTACTCTCGGCGTTTAAGTTCTTCAAAGCCAATTTTCTCGACTCTCACAGACATGAACGAGCGGTTCAGGAAATCTCGTATTTTAATTTTAAGAGATTTCTAGGAAAACCTGGAATGCTACCGGTTTGTGCTCTACATAACAATAATTCGCAAAACCACGACAAGATCCAGATCTGGCTCAACGAGCACGTCAATGCGATTACACCGTTTTCTCACGGTCAAGGTTGTCAAAGAAAAAGGAAAAAAATGGTGCAAAGGAAAAAGAAGGAAAAAGAAGACGGCCACACGTAACAGGAATCGACGTCGAGAGTAATCGAGTAAACAGAAATTACGCCGTCAGGTGGTTCGACGCTTTCCAGACTGATTTTCAGATAGATATATATATATACAAGTATAGGAATTACGTGCGTGTCAGGCAACTCGATACGTTTCTTTCAAAGATTATATATATGTATATATATATAATATTGACTGGAGTGCGCTCGTAATAGATTAGAGCAAAGAACGATGATAGAGCGTTAAGCATTATGATAAATGTGAGACGATAATTGAAGGCCTTATTATGATAACGAGGCCGAGAGTCTCGAGAGAAATAAAACAAATGGCACCGACGTTCGCTTTTGTTTTACAACGTCGTCGTGCCAATAAAATCTGAAATTATATTATTTTTATATAGTAGTAAGTACCGTATAGAATCGGATTACCAAACTATCGAAGCCACGGTCTTTCTTTTTTTTTTTTGTTTTGGTAGTACACCGCACAAGTAACGCACAACAATAGCGGCTTATCATCGCACAGATGCTATAATCCCCCCCAATATCGATACTGAGCGACGCATGGTATGTGGTATATAAGAGCTTTAAAAAAATACGATGCCTGTAACAGTAAAGGCGGTATAAATAAAAGGTGTCGTGCGTTAAAACTAAAAGGTTCGCGCCGATCCATAATTCATATATAGAGTCTGGTTAAATTTATGTTGCGGTCTATTTACATGTATTTAGCTTCATTCTATATTTACAGTGACGCATGTTTTACGGTCGACCATTCGAAAACGAGCTTGTCGTTAAACTGTTGTATACTATTAGATCGCTCTGCTTTACTTTGACTAAATTATTAGTTAACATGCAAATGCTCCCCACCTCGCTGCACCGGAGCTTTCTAATATCGATCGGAACGCTGAAATATCGATCTTAAATACTTCGACCCGCCGCCTCGAGCGTAGGTCGGGTTAGCGGCCGAAGGCCGCAGGTTTAGGAAGGGAATTTATGGTGATCTTCAAACAAGTTGTTGACGGTTATGACAGTTTCACGACCATTCGATGTTTCCGTCATTTTCGTAATTTTTTATCTTGTATTTGTAATAATATAATAATAAATTTGGAATAAATATATATATATATATTCTCATAAGTGGTACATTTTCGATAGATATTCGTTAAAATGTTGGTATGATTATTTACAAGTAGCATGTTCTTACTATAAAGACCTTGGCCATGAGTTCGATGCCAACGTGAAAAGGAAATCGGTCGTAACGTTATAATGACGTGTTGTGTGAATTCTTGATGCAGAATGCCATTCATTGATTTCGCTCTCTAATCTGCGTAAAAGGTAAAAGTTCATTCAGACAGAGTTGCGGTTTTTGCACTGATTATATATGACCCGTACAAGGAGAGAGTAATGACAAAAACGTTCTCTCGTTGGGAAATTGACGAGCAAAATCCAGAGCCGAAGAGATATTACGATACTTTCTGCTGTATAGATTAAGGCATATTTGGAAATACTATTGTTCGAAAAGCGGTGAAGTTCAGGAAATAGAAAAAGGGCTCCCACGGTTTTAGCATCCACTCTTTCATTATCATCGGCGAATAAAGTAATCGAATTCTCTGAAGTTTCCTCAAAAAAGTTTTTGAAATGTAATCCATGAATCGCTATGATTTTTAAGGGATGCCGCAAAAGTGATCAATACTGTAATTTTTATCGTTTTCAATTACATTTAAGCATGGACGGAGGGCGAGGGTCTATATAGAACTATAGATGTTGCGGAACAATTATTGTTTGTGTATTGAAAATGCACACTTATATAGACATATAATCTTTTATTTGCAGCATTTAGAGTGTGGGGGTCTCTTTATTGACGCTTTAGCATCCCCTTAAGATTAATAATTAAGTATATAATTAATTAAGAACTCTTATCGCACTGGATTACAGAAATTCGAAGGTTTATTTTTACTATAAACCTAATTCTCTTTAGAGAAATCATGGATATGGTAAAAATTACAAAGGCAACGTGTTTTATAATTCTCTGTAAAAAATAGATAATGCTTCATTCGTGGAGACTAAAACATCGACTTTAAAACAGACAAATGGCCTCCACGTCGTATAGAAGGGCTGCATCGAACGATGAAGCTCTTCGTAATGAAATTTATTCAATTGGCGAAAAAAAAGAAATGAATGGTTGCGCTGATCGATCAATATACGAAGCTGACTAAAAACATGTAAAGCTCGACTTACGTCCGAAGGCACCCCAGAACCGTAAGGCTGACATATGTCGAACCCTCCCATATGCCCCACGTGTATATATATATATATAAGTATCTCGTGTCGTTACTACTTGAACTCGCATACGGGAAAGGAAAGGAAACCCCAAAATATAGCGAGTCGCCGAAGCGTGTTTTTCACGGTTACCGAAAACATCGCTAAAGAGGATATATACAATAGCTAATCCTGGAAATGCATCAGTAAGCCGCATCGGAATTGCCCTTGCCTTCGCTTCAAGAATGCGCATTTGCACACTCGTTAATCATAGATTTGCATGGATTTATATACTTGGCAGTTTCCAAATGACAAATATTCTTTAATTATAGGATTTTGCATAATCTTTGTTTTTTGTGTTGATTGTAAACCTATTAAATTTCTAATTGTTACTAAAATATTTTGTTAGGTTGAGGGGGAAAAGAAAAATATTTATTTGTATACATATATAACATTTTTTGTTGTAATTTGATTCTTTATTATTAAAACGTTAAATATTTGTCAATACGTTGAAAACTATAATAATAATTATTTTGAAAAATAAAACAAAAAAATTTAATATTCACCGATTGATTGTCAAATCGGACATATATTGCTGAATTGAAACGAATAAATTAATTCAAAATCATCAATAGGAATGAAGTTAGACGTATACCAAAAAAAAAAAACGAACCGTAACGGCAATTCTATATCGGCACCCCGCCGCTTTTATTTCAAAGGTCTTTATATACGTTTTAAAAGCGGGTCTTGTTGTCCGTTGTCAAGAGCCGGAAAATTTTAAATTAGGACAGTCGGGGGTCAACCGCATAATCGATATTATCACGTCAATGAAATCGGTTTTCGATTGTTGGAAAATTTACGAGACATTCAAACCGATCTCGTCGATGACGTCGTTTCCTGATTTAAAGGTGTAAATCAAAACTGATTCTGAGATGTTTGTCCAAATTCGGGCTTTAAAAATACTTTCGTGCCTCACTTAGTTGTAAAGACAACAATTGCACGAAATATTAATCACTATTAATCAATTAACATCTAAGCAGATTTTTAATGTAAGAAATTTAAATAATTAATAAAACGATGGAAAAAACACCTACAATAATTGGTACCGGAGTTTTGGAGATCGCTGATTACAAATCTGATCACGGAATGAATCAATTTAAAATGACGGATACAATATGGACTGGCAAAACTTTGTCGAACCGTCGAATTTTTATGAAATTTGTTATTGCGGGTGTTTTTGAAATTTGAAATCAATGTGGATCTTATAATTTAACGTTTTTTTTTTTGTAAAGCGATTGGGCGTCAATGAGTTAATGAGGTAAACATTCGTGTACTGACATGTAATAGATCTTGTATACAACATTGACAAGAAACAAACGTTCTCGGCTTAATGTTAAATTTAGATTTTTTCGAGATACATTTAGCACCTTGACAATTTCGTACTTGTTAACCTATTTATGAAAACGTGTTTTAAAATGAAGGTTAACGTTGAAGGAAAATAGCGTGCTATATCAAAACTCATTAAATTTAATTAAAAAATTTCCTATGCACACACACACGCACACACACAGACAGACACATGCATATAGATATAATACGTATGGGTGTGTAATATATATATATATTGCGTGTTGTAAATTACATAAGCAAGTACATTTATTACACGCACAATGTATATAATTTATGAATAAAATGGACGAGTTGCATAATTCGCAATCGTTATGTAGACAAGAAAGAAGAAAGGTCTGCTTAGAAATGCAAACGCTGATTATTACGAGCGTATATAGCAAGATTAATCGACCAATTTCTAACAATGTTATTAGCGGCGTTAAAGCCTCAATGCTAACTACTATATTCTCGGGCATTTCTACGAATTAACCGTTAGGATCTGCAAGATTAATTGTCGGGAATAGGTGTACACACGCACACACACACACACACACACACATTATATAGATGGGCTTATAGTTCAACTTTGCGCGCAGCGTTACTTGTCATTTTTACAAGTACACACGATTTTTATCATCGGCATACAGTGGATGATGTCTATTAATTCCTGTTAATTTGTCAAACGTATGACAAATGCCAGGATCAGTGAGAGAGCATTTTTATGTCGCGTCTGGAAAATCACGATTGCCTCGACAATCATCCCGACAATAATGGGAGAAAATCGTCTCTTGTTTCGTATTCTATTTCACGAAGAAAGAGGAAACTTCATTTTCGAAACGTTTGTATAAAAGAAAAAAAAAAAAAAATCTTTCTATCTCAAAACGTTTTATTATTTAACAATATACTGTAAGGTGCATTCTGATTTCGTGAATGGACAAGATGTATTATTTCGAAAAAGACACTCGAGTTTCTTTTTAAACTATGATTTCTAGAAAATGTGTCATTTATAACTAGAAAGTGATAGAACCCTCTAAATATATTGGATTGAAAATTGAGATAATCTTTCAATAGAGTAAATTTTTTACTCCTTTAACTCTTGCCGGAGTTCCAGTTCTTTGAAATACTCAATAAAACATAAATTATCAGGCTAGATAAACAATTTTCTTCTTTGAAAGGAGTATTGCTTCATTTTCACACCAACAAATTTCGAGACATATAAACATTCATAATACGTTTATGAATTTTATTTTTTATAATTTTTTACTAATTTGAAACATATCGTCCTATAATGCAAGGTAAAATTTCTTACATAGTTTTTCTTATATATTACATGATGTTTGCGTATGCTCAGCATCGAATTTTAATTGTTACGATAATTATGAAAAATACGATCGATTCCACGAGTGAATGCCGATATATTGCGATCACAATAAACAAAAAAAAAAAGAAAAAAAAAACCAAAAGATAACACACGATGATGTCAAATGACACGATGCGACGTAACGTTCTGGATAATTTTGTAGTTTTAATCAATTAAATTCCAAGAAGTCTTTGGGACTTGTAAACAGTTGCGCAATAATTTCTTTTATTTCTATTAATGAGATTATAATAACGAACAGTGACTTCGAATTCGTTTTAACATACTGCAATAACTGCTACATTTTTATTGCGTTCGTTTAATTAAAAAATGTATCGTCCGCCATTTTGAACAGGCAAAATGGTCTCGCGAAATGAATGCCGCAAATTTAAAAAAAAGTTTTATATGCAGTAAAAGGTATAATCTGTGGAATAATCTAGCACAAACGTTCTCCGAGAAATTGATAAAAATCGTAAAAAAAATTAATATGCCACGATCGACTATTTTCAGTAAATTTCGTTGTAAGGCGAACTTTGACTTTTCTCGCATGTGGTCATCTTTTAAGAAGGACTAAACATTTAGGAGAAATGTAGGGATTTCAAAAAATAGATTTTCATGGTATATAAAAAATTAAATATGACGAAATACGCTTCAAATTAGAAAAAAAAAAAATCTGTTGAGCGTGTGTGCGTGTGTGATACAAAAAAGATTTGTCTAAATTAGGTTCTGAAAGTAAACTGTGGTTTAATGAAAACGATTAAAAATTGGCAACAATTTCAAAACCTTCTTTTTAGCTTTTCAATTCGGTGACCTGGTGCTCATTAATCGTACCGCGATCAGAGCTAAAATTGACGAATGCTATCCAAATGGAATATTTACATCATTTACCGGAGTCGAACAAAATCTTTTATCGCATTGTCGAATCAATTTTGTGAAAATCTCGCCGACCGTCGACGTTGCAATAAATTCTACGAGTTTCATCTCCGCGAAAGATGAAAGTTCAAATCTGCGATTAAAAACGACGGAAAAATAATGCCGAAGAAAGGACGTTAAAGTGGAACGGTGTTGGTTGCAGTCGAAGAGCGATGCAAACGCGAACATGGTCGTTTTCGGAGCGAAGATAGGATCGAAAAGTTGGTTGTTATACTATATGTATATCTATGTATAGTGAGAAGGAGCAAAGTAGTAGACACCCGGTCTCGTCTATGCGAGGAGATAACGGGCACGAATCGTCGATCGACAAAAAGAAAACACAGTCAGGAGCGGCGGCGTATAGTACGTGTCGGTGATTCGTCTCGTTTTTCGCCGATTCACGGTGTCGCAGCGTCGTGACATTTTCTAAAAATAGAGGCAGAAAAGAAAAGATGATAAAAAAAAAGAAAAGGTGATAAAAAAAAGAAAGAAAGAATGGAAAATGCGCGCGATGGAGGAACAAGAAGCGCCTCGTCATAGTGGCTCAATTCCCTTGTCCCTTTGAATTTGTGTTTTTCTCGGGCTTACGATTTTTTCTCTCGTTATACGGGACGCTACTAACCCGTAAAACATCATCACCGCATATATAGGCGATCGTGCGGCACGTATATAGTCCCGTGGTTGGCGCGCAGGAATGCCGCCGTTGCATTCGTTGCTCGAGTCCCGTGTATATATATGTATATACACGATCCAGAGAGGAGAGACTGAGATATCCTAGATCCGAGATCATCCTTGCTATTATCATCTCGCTAGGCGTCGGGGAGCGAGCGAAAAGAGTGTAGAGGAGAGACTCGAGGATCGCAACGAGAAGGAAAGAAAGAAAGAAAGAAAGCAAGAAGCGCTGCTCGAACGAAACGAAACGAAACGAAAGGGCTCGGGTTCGTCGGCTGATGTCGGTTCGCTCTATGTTACTATTCGCCGCGTATATATCGATTGAGGTGAACGGCACGGAGAAGCCGGCGACGACGCCGGTCGACGCCGGCGTCGAGAAGGTGGTGCATGTGATCACCGATGCGCCCGGCAACGCGGGAATTATTGCATTATGCGCAGGTGTGGGTGCGCCCGCGTGTGCCCGTCCATGTGCATCCGACAATTGGTCTGCCGTGTGAATGAATGTACGACGTCGCGGTCATGGTAGCCAAAAAAAAAGAAAGAAAGAACAGAAAGGAAAAGAAAATAAAATTCGCGGTTGCGACACTGTAATTGACATTGCATGGCGAAATGAGTGGCAGGCTCGAGTCGTCGAGTGGTGGTCGGTATAAAAATTGTATCAAAAATGTCGATATATTTGTTAGTAATGCATGATCTTTGGAACTACAAGTGATATCGAGTCTAGAATTACATACTATATACAGTACTCCCTGTCCAATTCTATAATCGGCGAATCGGCGTTTTGGTAAATTTTGAAGCCGATAGATGGCGCCGGTGTCGAGTCTCTTACGAAATTCTCGTATACGGCGGGATTTTAGCTTCGCCTCTATACGGTTGGCAGTGAGGCAATTTTAACACGTATGAACGGAGCTAAGAGCATAGACGAAGAATAATGACGAAATCAAAGAAAATCAACCGGTGAATTTCGCGAAAAGTTGAGACAGTTTTTACGAATGTTAAATTAAAAAAACAAACGGACAAATGTTTAGTAATGAAATTAATAACTTAACAAACAAAAGAAGTATAAAAGAAAACATTACAAGAAATGTCAATTTGTTTTATCACTTTCAAGGAATCGATCGAAAGTTTACCTGCATGTCCAGAGCTGTAAAAAAGTTTCAATTTCGTTAGATGATTCAAATGAGATGCGCACGTAATCGATTGTTGTGAAATACACGTTCCATTTCTATGCCGTTTCCCACAGAATTATGTTGGGTGGCGCGCGTCTCTCGACCCATGACCGATTTTTAGATTTTTAAATCCCTTTTAATAACAAAGTATCGAAATTCCAGAATCCAGTATAAAATAGTCAAAAGAAGAAGAGGAGGAAGAAAAAATACGTAAATAATGTGTATTTTCAAAAAGTCACGTTAAATCGTCGCTTGATGCGCACGTGATTCTTACTGAATGTATATATATATATATATATATATGTACCTTTTATCGTTAAGCCCTATAATCGTTAATGGATCTAACAATAACAATATTTGATCATGGAAGCACGCGAGTATATTCCCTTTTCTATATCTGATGTATGTATATATACGTATATGCACGCCTATGACGACTGCCGGAAACGAGGCATCGGCGCAGCAATGCCAAAGTATAAAAGTTAGAAAGAGGTATTGTGGCGGCGATAAATTAATTAATTAAAAGCGTTAATTAGTAGTTGGAAGTCGATTCGTCTCTGAAATGGGCCGCCGTTGTTGCGACTGGTTTCAATCCATTTCTTCAACTCGTATCTCGTGTATATATATATATACAGATATACGTACGGATATTTAGCATGGCTGCTGCTGCTTTCTCCCATTCTGTCTATAGGTTGAAAGTTTATGGTTTACGCAGGTAACCCCGAACCAACCACCACCATTGGACGGGAATTGATGATGTTTCACGAAAAGAACTGAAATTCATTCGGTGAAATCTGTCATCATCCGTCATCATCAATTTCACAGTTTTCATTTCTTCAAAGTCAACATTTTTGTTTCTCGCCGCAATAAATGCCATTATTTCCTTCGCGCGGTGCGAACGCGGCTTTAGTTATTAAACGGATTTATGGACGCGCACGTCGAGTCCCGAGCAATAAACATAAGAGTCGTGCCACGGATATATTTTATATTCGCCTCGTTGGTGATTCGTTCGTTGCTTGGACTGGCGTCTAAAAATCTATATATATATATATATATGTAATATTATTACGTTAATAATAAACAATTAAACTTTGTCGAGGAGGGAAGAAAAAGAGTACGGTTGTCGACATTTCTGGACGTTGACAAATCACTGGGAGACTTTTTTATATGCCTCTCTTTTTAAATCGTCTCGGAATAAGTGCAATAAAATAATTCGCGTCAATCACGTAAAGAAAATAGGAATTATAATTATCACGATTTTAACAGAAATTGTTAAAAATATACGAAACTTCAATATTAAGGACACGACGATCGCTCCCAGAAAGTGAATGAGAATCACTGCTATATTTTTCGGCACTAAACTACAATAAAATAGTAAGAAATCTAAATAGTTTATTTGAAGAATATTATTTAATTCGAAATTTTACAACAATAGTTTTTAAAAATTCAAATGAAAAAGTAAATTCATAGAAGAAAAGTAAAGGGTTTTGGGCCACATTGTATATCGTTCTTCCGTTACAATCGTCTCGTTTCCCGCAAGTGGCCAGAATTTTCATAACTCGGTATATTTGGGAAATGTTTGTACTTTTAAAATATGTGCGTAGAACGAGATAAAGATTTGATAAAATTGTATAAATACATCCTTCTCTTTAAATTTTATGGAGTGAAATTTCACTCCACAAAGAGTGAAAATTGAGCTACTCTTCAAAAGAATGAATTTTCAGTGAATTTTATGGTGTAAAATGTCACTTTAAGAAATTTCACGAGTTATTTTTTAGTATATACGGTACTTTTGCGGGAACTCTACACTACGCCATTGAATAGAATATCACTTTACGTTATTTTAAAATTCTTTTACAATTTTTCGTAAGGTGTTTTAGAAAATAATATATTAAAACCCTTTTTTGTCCGCATGACGAGAAATGTGTTACTTTGATTTCACCGCAATTTCCCAAGTCGAAAGATTTTCTTTTTATTATTTTTTTTAATTTTTGTAAACTGAAATTTCTTTTAATTCGACGGTTTCTTTTTTTTTTAGTTTTCATGATTTTCTCTGACGAAACGTTCGATTGTCAATGAAATTCATATATAGTAGGAAGTGATCCAGATCGTTGGACATAAGTAATGTGCTTTCGGGATCACTTCCGTGTACATGCGCATTTCATTGATATAGTAACAATTTTCGACAGTGTATATCGTGAAAAAATAAAAAAATAAATTATCTAATGTCATATAATCGGTGATAAAAAATGGGAAATACGCCATTTGCACCAGGAATCGTAGAATTGATTGAATTTTATTTTAATATATATAAGTATCGCAGCTTTCGATCTGAGAAAAGAATAGAGTGAATGCGCGCATTATGTGTGTTTATAATGTAGGCTAGTAGAAATGATAAAATTCATAGCGAACGTACGTTGGTCGATTGACGTGTGAATGGAATTGAAAGTGTTATATAATTGCATAGAATTGTCCGGGATTCCATATAATTTTCTCCAATCAATTTTTCCCGAATCTCCAGTCATGCAAGAAGAATAAATATAATTTTGTATGGTAACTAATATTATTCCGCTGAATTATTACGAATGCGTGCGCAATTGCCTATTACAGTCGTAATCAAGTCAAAATCTAAATGCAGTTTAATGGATGCATATATATATATATAACAAAGACGTTGAAGGTATAGTAAATGAAGCGTTTATGCTCGTACCGAGAAAGGTATATATATATATATATATATATATATATATGATGATAACGGATTGGATAGACTTGCATATATGTGCTACGTTAGAAATCTGCTATTAAACAAAGAAGAAGAAGCTATAAAAACAGAGGTAATAACTATATAACCGTTTTTCCGATCGAGAAATTCGTGCTATTAATAGTAATAATAGTAATAATAATAATAACAACGATATTAATTGACGAACCTTAACGAACCCACAAATGTAGATTTTATTGGCCATAACGCGAATGGCTCTTAATTGCCTCGAGAATTGAATTGCTGTCGCATTCGACTGCAATAGACTACTTTCTCGATATTTTGATCCTTGCGTATATACCCTATTAAATGCGACATTAACGGCTGTGAAAACCGACGTCGGCACATGGATATATACGTATATACATATATATATAAATATATATATGTATATAAACATGTCGGAAGCGTCGTGTTACCTGCCTGCCCCGTTGCTTGACTCATGAATTAAACTCGTCTATTCGATTTCAGTTTGCGAATTCGTAATGTCGGCATTCGAAAACAAACGGGGCCGACTGTGTATTGAACTTGTTCAAAAAATCGTCGTGGAAGATCGTCGAATGGCAAAAAATTACGTATATATACGAGCGAGACACTTGACACAGGAAGAAGAAGTGTGTTGATACAGGAAGAACAGATGATTTTATAAGCCTATCAGTTGTGTAAACAGCTTTCTTGTATTTGCCGTTGCAAGATACGAAACTCGAGTATCCCTGATAATATTTTGAATTGAACGGCAATCGCGTCACCTTTGTGATGATTGTGACAAAATCTGTCAATACACAAGTCATACGGTGTTATATGGATCCATTACAATCGACTGTTGGGTGCAGTTATTGTTATATATACACAAACGTGCACACACGTACACATCTATTTTATATTATATTAGAGGTGCAGTTTTACAGAGTGCAGATATACAGACACAGACGTAAAAATACATATACAATATATGTATTTTTATGTATGTATGTATGGGCACATTTTATATAATGTAAATATTGAATTATATTGATTCTGGGAGAATACTTTCATTATCAATATATTTTAGAATGAATGCAATAATTTCATAAAAAAATCATAAATTTCTTTGAATACAGAGAAACATATTTAGGAAATTCATATAAAATTTATGGAAAGTTGGCAAACAATTACGAATTTCTTTCCAAGTAATAAGGTATTATGTACCTAGGGTGGAAAAATAGATTTTTTAGTACTTCTTGAGTATCCTATTTTTTGTATTTAGACAAGAAAAGTGAATGCGTAAAGTAGTATACACGCTGTGGGCCGTATGTTGGAAAAAATTAACAAAAAATTGAAATTGATATTACGAGATTGCATCAATTAGAATTTGATATTTAACGATTTCATGACATTTATTGGAAGTGTACCTTATTCCATTACCACTTTAATTTACGAAAAGTTTTTAAAGTGAACGATACATTCTAAATTTCTGTGGCTCGACATTTCACTCTTAAAGAATGAGAACTCATTCTTTTCAAAGAGTGGCACAATCTTCAATCTTTGTAGAGTGAAGTTTCATTCTACGAAATTTAGAGAGTACGAGAAATATATACATATCATAACAATGGGTTGAAATTTTATTCGATTTTGTGTTCATTATTCATAAGGAATATAGAAAATGATTCGAATCAATTATATTGAGTTTCAATTTGTTGAAAAGAATTGAATAAGATGCAAAAAGTTTATGATTATTGCAATATATATTTCCATTTCCGAAGTCTTGTTTTGTGCTTTAGTTAAAAAATGTGAGTGCGCAAAGTGAACATTTACCACTCTCTTGACTTGGCCTCCGAATACATAGACGAAAAAAGTCTTGCATGTTTCGGGTATAAATGTAGAATAGCCCTCTCTCTCTCTCTCTCTCTCTCTCTCTCTCTCGAAATATTGATTACAAACGTAATGTCTAATTAGTTCATGATAAACGTATATATGTATAGCTGTGAAATAATCGATTAAAATAATAAACCATGAACGTGTAACAGTGACATGTCATGGACTAAGACAGATGGCTATTGATCCTTTTCATGAACCGATAGATTCATCAGGCAATTATAGTTAAAATCGAGCAATGAATATGAAAATGGAAATGCACACGTCGAATCGATTCAAGTTGTCCTGTCTGTCACGTATTATTTATTTCACTTGTACGTGATTGATTTTCTATTAACTTATATAACAATGAGAATAATGAGGTACTTGCATTTTAAAACTATTCCTTATCTGATTGGAAAACTTTCAATTAAGTTAAAAGGAAAGTAAAATGACGATTTTCGGATTAAAAAAAAAAGAAAAAAAAATGCAATGCAGTTATATTAGTTATGCACTAATTATGCGTCGTTAAGTACTTGGTTAATCGTTTCTCCAGAATAACGCGAACTCTTCAAAGAATAGTTTTCTACAAAACGCTCTTTGTTTCGATGGTTTTATCAAGTAGATTCGTATCAGATTAATGATGGGGATTGAATTACACACGAGTAATATTGCTGCATACAGCTGTCATTATCCCGATGTCAGATTGTATTTAACAAGCGTAACTTATTTTCTAAGGAGCAATGCAATTCCAAAAGTATATATATATATATATATCATATTCAATTAAAAAGTGATTGAAACTCTTGAATTAATTATGAAATTTGTTACTGTTCATTGTTTGAAATATATTTACGCAATTTTATTAATTTAGAACTGATAGGCACAAGCAAAAATGACATGAAATCGAGAAACATAATTTTTAGCATACCGTGGATAATACAAATGTTTTGTATTTTCTATTTTCATTGTTTTTCACTGAAAAACGAATTTTGAAAAGAAAAATAAGAAATCAACCATTGATGTTTTGTCGTCTTTTTTCTTTCGATTCAAATTCGAAATCGAAACATTTTTGTCCTCTGACGCATCGATTCTAAAGTCACATGAAAAACGCCATCATCTTACAGTTATTTCCGGTGTCATAGATTCCGCATGGTTATAATGATGCACACTACATGTTAAGGGAATTACGCTTCCATGATATGTGCTTTTCACCTACCAACGGTACGCGATAAAGACAAAACACCAATGGTGGTGCTTCGGAGCAAATACATTTCTGATGACTCCTTAAATAAACTTGAAACGTTGAATAAATCACTTTTAGTTTTTCCGAGTGCAATGTGCGTCCACGGTTACAGCTATTACGTAAAGTAAACGTGTGCTATTCGGGAAAATTGTATTTCATAGCGGTCCATTGTTTACTCTGTCAGAGCGCCATGCCAGTATGCTCTCCTAATTGGCCATTCGCAAAGCAGTATGCAGCGTGCATGACCCGGACCCCCTGAAAGTCAGCATCACTCAGTGGGTGGATGACGTAAAGAAATCTTCGCCGTATGTCAGTATTTAACAATGCACTGTTAAAATTTACGTTATTTACGAAGGTGGGCGATTTGTTCGTGAAAACTCCCATTATTAGAGCACGATAATTTATTCTCATCTTATTGATGCTAGTTCAGAAAAAAAAAAAAAAAAAATGTGATTATTATATTAATAAAGTACTGTTGTTTATTCGTTATTCTTCATTTGAAATGCACCTTATACCACACTGCGGATATTAATAAAATCATTTTATTTATTTCAAATATTAATGGAGTATATTTGCTTTATGTGAAAATTGAAATTGAAGCTTTGTTTTAATTAAACTACGTATTATATTACCGAAAATTGGCGTAAATGTATGAAAAAATTATTTTAAAAATTGAAAAAAATCCTGCTATTTGAATGGATAATGAAATTTTAAAAATAATATATACAGGGTGCCCCATTTTAAAACCACCACCCGAAAATGTCAGAACGAAAGCATTTTCGAGAAAGACTCCACATAAAAAAGTTGATTAAAAAAAAATCGACTTGACCTAAAGATGACCTTGAAGGTTGCATTCGAACTTGAAATCTGAAATCTAAGGGGTTCTATATAAAATAATCGACTTGACCTTTAAACAACCTTGGTATCGGTCAAGGTAATCCTATAATTTTTTAATTTAATATTTTTCTCCAAAATTCTTTCACTTTAAGATTTGAGGATGGTGGTTTTAAAATCGGACACCCATTATATATATATGTAAATGCTGCAAAATAATTTTCGACGATTTCATAACAAAATGCTTGAATAAACAAGTTTCATAATTATTTCGTAATTTGTAAGTCTGAGTTGCTCAAAAATACATTACATTTTTACTCACTTTTTCAATATTGTAATACATGTCCATGAACATTTTTATAAGTGTTAAAACAATTATTGTTCGCATAAAGCTCGTCCGTTTAATATTTATTCCGATTAATGTATATATATATATATATATATATATTTAAAAATTATCATTTTATTTCGGGTATAAAAATTTAATTTTGCATCAAAAGCTTTGAGGGGCGTTATAGAATATTCTTTTTAAGATGAAATGCCGATTTTCATAAAATTTATCGATTGCTATAAATAAGCGAATTGATTATCACCAATGCCGTCTTGTCGAACAACAAACAACCGATTTGTTTCGAGTATTTCGAAAGTAGATCTAATTATTTCATAAACGCATTGTTCAAAGTGCAATTTACTAGTACAGGTTGCTTTTTAAACTGACGACTTAAGAATAGTCAATCCTCTGAAGCCAAGTCGAATCGTTTGCTCGCGGATTTACATATGTATTATCGAACGTTTCAAAACTGGTATTTATTGCCTCCTTTCATTACCATTTATCAAAGTATCGATTTTACGAATAGACGGACGATAGTATCATGGGAATACTCCTTTTGCTGAATTTACCGTATGCTCGCGAATAAGCGTGATTTACATTGGTAAAGTAACGCAAATGATTTAGAGTATATTCCAGCCATGGGATTGCCTTTCTAAATGTGTGTCATTTTTAATGAGCCCTGATAAGGCAAGGATTAAATCTCTTGCATTCGGACTTTTTATGTACGCACAACACTGACTTTTCACCCGGGATTTTTCTAATTCAATTTTCTTTTTATTATATAATTATGCAGAAATTGTTGAATTGAAGATTAAAATTGATGAAATCATCTTTGATCTATTATCGTGAATTCTCGCATTTGTGAGTTTTAAAAGTATTATTAATAAAAAAATATGAAAATTTTATTATAAATATTGATTAGATATTCTGAAATGTAAGAAAAGAACACGTAGATAAAAAAAAAATACATTCCCGATAATTTTTATTTATATAAATATTTCCCAAGTAAATTAAACGCTGAATATTTTACAATGAGCATTTCATTCCTACGGAGTGACATATTTTTGTTCGAATCTTTTACGAATACTATATGAGAAGTGTTACGACGGTAAAGGACAGGAGGATAATGTGAAATATCAATTTTTGCATATCTTAAAGGACACGAATGCCATGACGAGCTGCAATTTGCATGGTGTTTTGTTTAGCTCGAAACAATTTTATCTTTTCCTTGATCGGTCAGTTTTTTCCTTTCGTACGTATAAAGTTTTGAAGCACGAGAGAATTACTGAAACTTTTGTTTTAATAATCGCGAGATAATAGAGATTCACACGGGAACGAGCCTCGATAGTTATATCTACAATGCGTGGGTTTTGGTGATAAATCTAACGCGCCTCGAGTCCTCTTCCTGAGCATTTATCGGCTGTATTGGAGGGGTGCTTCCGGGAAATGCCCCAATGTTATTTCCTTGTTTTTTGGATTGGTACATATGCTGTTTTTTTTTTTTTTTTTTTTTTTTGTCATTATTCGATTGAAAAGCATGTTATTATCACGAATCATTCATATGAAATACATAATAATATAGAAGCAATATTAATCCAGATAACGCGGAAATATTCCCTGATAATAGATTGATTTGCATTCGAAATAAATGAAATTTTTATCAATAATATTGCTGAAATGTTGGGTTCAACAATTTTATTCTTAAACGTTTTTAATTATATCCTTAATATAAAAATGTCAAAATGTAACGTGAAAATTTCGAATTTTTTATTGACAAAGTGGATTATTTGATTCAGGTAACGAAGTCGTAAATTTATTTTGATATTTTAAAATCTCGTTTATAACGAAAGATAAACTGTTGCAGCAGGCAATCTACGGGATGACGGAGTGTCGCATAAGGTTGTCGACCCCAATGCATTTAAATAAAAAAATATTTTCAGATGTCATATCGTTACGTTTTCCTCGCGACAAATAATCTAGTAACAAAATTAATTTTCTTATAATGAAAAAAGTTCAGTTAAAAATCAGCCTCAAATTTTAATTGAAAACAGTCTCAGATTGGAACCTTGGAATCGATCGAGGCGAGTCGGATTTTTGCCAATTCAGACGAGTCGAATTCGAGTTTCGAATCAAGTCTTTGGCTGGAAATGAGAAGGACTCGTGTCTATGACTTGTGTTGTTGACTCGGGATCGATCGTTCGAGATATACTATACACAATATAGGGTTTATCGGCAACGGTCTCGAGAAAAATCTCTGAAAAGCGAGACGGCGAGAAGTAATTGGTGAAGTGCCTTCTCGCGCGTTACCGCTAACGGGGTCGAAGGCCCTCGGACGTCGGACGTACCGTTTGCGCCGGCGTCTCGCTCCCGTGGAGGCGAAGCCGACCGGTGGTGGAGCGTGGTACGATACACGAGTACTATTGGTAGTAGTAGTCGTGGTAGTAGTGGTAGTGGTAGCAGTAGTAGTATTGGTAGTAGTAGTAGTAGTAGTAGTAGTAGTTGTAGTAGTAGTAGTAGAGGGAGGAAAAGCCAGGAAAGCGTCGAGCGGAGGAGCGATACGCGCGGAGAAGGGCAGACCGGAGAGAAGAGCGCACCCGAGAAGCGTCATTATATTCCGGAGGCTCTTCTACGAGCCGTCAGTTCCTCGTCCGTACTTGATCGGAACGGTTCTCGAAACGGAAGTCGAAGCCGGCAATCACGAGCGATCTAATAAGAGGAGTGGAGGAGTAGAAAGAGAGAGAGAGCATCGAGCACGAGAGCGGCACCAGTGTCAAGTCGAGTGTCAATCAATCAGCTGTTGCCCCCGCGTTTATCCCGAGTTCCGTACCCTACCTGTACTACGGTAGCAGAGCAGCCCAGCCTCCGGCGCAGCGCCGCTGATTCGTCCCTCGGAATTTTCGGCCAGTCTAGGTCAGGGATATATACCCACGTATACCAAGGTCGCCCGGGACACCGCATCGGACGGAGAGATAAAATCAATCGGACGCGACTGGCTCCTCCGCGGACGCGATCCGTTCATTGTCATTTTGACAAGTCGAGATTCCCATTGTGAAGCGTCGTCGTTTTAAGTTGCTTTTTTTTTACGGTGACAAGAAGCGTCGAAGAGAGGACCGAGAGCTAGCAGCCATGGCAACTTACGCAGCCTACAGACACATTGAGCTCGACAATGTCGGCTACGGAAAGAAGAGGTAAGGACAATTGCAATACCGGGTGCTCTTGTGTGCCTAAAAGGAATAGATAGGACGTGTGGTGAATTTCGGGACGAGCTCTCACTTATTGTCGCAAATGCCATTTAAACCGAATGAATGGGATGCGAGCGTTCGATACGGAGGCTTTCAGGGTGGGCTTTGACAATACGCGACAAAATTCAATTTCGTACCTTCATCTTTGTACGGGAGTGGGAAATCTGGAATTATTTATTTGAGTAAACTGAAATCATATTATAAAATTAATTCTCCTTATTGCAGCGCAAGGATCATTCTACTGTTTTCTAACGTTTTCACCTTGGCTTACTAGAATCGACTACGAATTAGAAACTTTACGTCGATAAACTACAATATTCATTAATAAATCAATATTTTTTGTTTAAATATGTTGGATATATTTTTGTTAAGGACGATGAAGCGATTGAAACGTTACAAAAGGTTTTTCATTCATAAACTGGTGGAATGATTGGTACTACCAAAAGGAATTTATTTTATAGTAAAATGTAGTATGGTTATTTCTGGAATAATGTTTCGTTATATTTAAATAAAAGAATACAAAAATAAAAAAATTAATTTGAATTTTAATTGAAAAAGAAAGAAACGATAATGAAACTATTCGGACTTTTAAAATGTCATTCCAAAATGTAGATTAGCGGTAATTATGATGATTTATGTTTGATAATCGATACAAAATAGTGGAATCAAAATTTTAATGCTTAACGATACGCGGAGATAACAGTCAGCTGTTGCGAAACAAATGTCTAGTAATAATATATTAAGAATTTTAATTTTATTCATGGCAATTGTTGCTTTTTCGATACTTTTCTTGATTTTCTTGGTCCGATTTATGACAATTTCGTGTAAAAATACAAAGTTTCGTTCGGACTCTAATGTGGGCCCTCTTTATAGTAACTTTTATTCATCTGAGAAAACAAAAAGATAATATACATGTTTTTTTTTTTTTTTTTTTCCAGAAGAATGGAAATTTCTAATTAGATCCCATATCAAAGGCCAAGACTTAATGTAGATTTTAGGTATTTCGTATTTTTATTTGAAATTGCTATATAATTGTCAGTATATACGTGGACTGTTAGACCAAGAAAATTAAGAATAGACTATTGCTGAGATGAAGGATTAATATTCATGAAAGAATTGAAATTTCTGAAAATTAGATAATTTTCACTATAGTTTCATTGCTTTTTTATTATTTCTGTTTTCTTGTAATTTTTTAAAATGGAAAGTTTTTGTTTAAAATTAAGAGATTTCAACGATTAAACAAGATTCTCTATAACTTTACAGTCGCAAATGTTTTAATTTCATAAACCTAACCGTAAATATTTGTAACAAAATATTCTCTACCGTAAAGTTGTAAGGAATCCATTCATTAGAATGGTGAGGAAAAAATAAGTGAAAAACTTCAAGTAGAAATGCAAGTTGTTTTTGTCCAAAATAAAAATTATTATTTTACGTCTTCATAATAATAGGAAATATAATAAAATTTAAATTCTTACAATAAAATTTATATTAGACATTTGTTCCGCAATAATTGGTTTTGACCCTCGCAGGTAATTTTTGAATTAAATATCTAAAGTCTGAATGTTAATCATTACGAAAAAAATTACGAAATAAAGTATCGTCTAACTTTTATTGGCGTTGAAAATTAAAAATTCAAATTGAAATCGTTATCATGATATTATATATGGAAAAGGAAGAGAAGAAAACAACGATTAATTTTATTCGTGTAGAGTGTTATCCTCTGAAAAATCAGGAACTTGAAAAATTGCTCTTGTATAGGTTAAAAGCCACATTCACAAATTGAATCTTTCTTCAGTAATGCAATAATATTGACAATACTTTAAAAAGACGTGTCTCGGGTTACGTATGTCAAAGCTGATTTTGAGGAGGGTTTAAGAGATCATCGGTCTAGAGTTGTCGCGCGTGATAAAACCTTAGATTAAGTCGTTTCTCGACGCCTACGTAGCTGAGAATTTACATGCTTAAGATGGGGGAAATTTATTGTATGTATTTACGCGGGTTTACCAAAAGGACCGTGTCTTTGTCGGAGAAATAAGGAAGACCTGTTTTACGTTGTCGCATTACGTTTTACGTTAAAAATGACCTTATATACATTTAAGTATAGAGTGAAGAAGGATACACTATACTTTTGTAGTAATGGACTCTTTCGTCTATCTTTAAAGAACAGTGAATTTGCTCAGTTTGTCATTGAACAAGAATTGAACGCATATAATAAAAAAATTATCCGAACGAATGTGACTTGCTATTGTCAATAAAATATAATCAATTCACTCGACTGAATTTTCAAAAAAAATTTTTGACATTCAACTGAAATAATTGAATATTTTACGAAATCAATTGAACATTTAGTTGACATTAGTGATAGATGATTATTTTCACGAAAAGTTTTGTAATAAATAAATTTAACTCAATGCAAAATTAGTAAAATATAATCGTCTGCTCATTTGAATTGCCTGATATTCCACAAATTGTCACTAATTATGAATTCTTATTATTAAATAATTCTGTTACTAATTTTCCGTGAAAAATTGGTAATATTTTAAACTAGAAAGATGATAAGAAAAAATGACTGTTACTTTTATGAATTCAAAAAAAAAAGCAAAAAAAAAAAGAAAGATGGAAGTAGTGAACTTGTTAATTTTAATTTGGACAGAGTGTACCGTCACTCACCCTAAAATCATGTCCCACTTCTAAATATTTACTGTGTAAACAAGCCTCTAGACGTAATAAGTGAAGTAATCGAGAAATGACATGTTTACATAGTAGAGACTTACTTTGATATATTTGAGGCATCCAACAATTTAAATAGTAAATCGACCGAGTAATAAAAGCCTATACTCAAACTTCAGACGCAAATCCGACTGTTTCAATATTCTTAGTTAGTAAACGAGACGGTCTCATCACAATGCAAATAAATGGATTTTGTAATTGGATATCTGTTCTTAAATTTATTTCATTAACATTTTTATTGACATTTTGATTTTTTTTTCCAGAAGATTTTATGTATAGGAATGGCTTTCATAAAAGTGGAATGTTACAAAAAGTGAAATAAATGTAAAAATAGTAGTGCAGTTATTATGCTGAACAAAAACATTGTTCTTTTCAAGTAAATATTTACTTGAATTGAGAAAAGATTTTCTTGAATTAAGTATAACATTTTCTTGAATTAAGCATAAGATTTACGAAAAAGAAGGATACGTATTCTTAATTCGAGTCAATATACTTACTCGCTAAATACTGTTCAAATAAATATCTACTTGAATATAGAAATGTTTTGATATTGACGTACAAATGAAATGTTTTGGATTGACAATTGAGCTTTCACTCGAACTCTATACTAGAACGTCACGACAATAATTCAAAGTCAATACGATCGTCGTGTCGTGTTATATGAGCCAATTCGCAAATAGTTTGCATTCCAAATGCACTTATTTATTGATCAAATCAAAAAGATTATGACTTAAATCAATAATTTTGATTTCACCATTTCATTTCAACTATTTTTATGAAAGATTTTAAATAACGTACATTATTTCGTATAAATAAATAAATAAATTTAAATCATAAACTAGGGGCTTCGCCCCTGCGGCCTTCGGCCGCCAACCCCACCGTACGTACGTACGTACAAGACGCCGCAATTTTTTTTATTCACGTGGACATTTGATGAAAAAATAGGGGGTAATTTTTTTTGCCAGCATGACCAAATTCAATACTTCGTCCGACCTACGGTGCGGGTCGAAGTAATTATTGAATAAAAAATATATCATCTCATATAGGTGTATGTGCACTGTACGTATTCAATTGCATATATACGAGATTAGTACAATCGTATGAAGGCTGCAAAAGTGTTACGATGGTAAATGATAAATTCAAATTATAAGTCGAGTCGGTAACGAAAATAAAAGACGATTTCCAGAAATAACAAAAAAAAAAAGAAAAGGTTTGGAATTAATGGGAAAACGGCCAATAAAAACCGTAATGTCCATATAAATGCGTGTAGACTTTCATATTAGCGAAAGGTTAAAAGAAAATTGAGCGCACTATATATATAAATGTACACGCAAAACGTCTACGAAATTTCAACGATCCAATGCTTTCTCGTTAATTCTAATTAAATTGGCCAAACGCAACTTTCCGGTGAAACGCTAATGGGGATTTGATCATTTCGTCCCGAGACCACCTCGTCGTCGTATCTACTGCTGTAGCGAGAAATCATAACGTAAAATTCACTCAATATATATATGAAATGTGTGTGTGTGTGTGTGTGTGTTTGTTTTACAACGACGACCTTGGTCGTACAGCAGGCTCAATCGATCGGATTGCTAAATCGCCGATTAAACAGTCTACCATATATGTTATATACATATTTATGGTATTATAGTATACACCTCAGCGGTATAGTGCATCGAGAAGTAAACGCTGTTTAATTCGCGATCGCGTGCGCTCACAATTTTCAATAATCGTCGATTATTCGGTGAAAATAAGCGGCGCTTATACGGCGATTCAATTGAAGAAAGTACGCGTGCATTTATACATATGCATATAAGTGTGCATATATGCATATCTGTATGCATGCATGCATGCACGTATGCCGATGGTGGCGCGGATCCGCTGTGCTGCCTTCGCTCCGGTTGGCTTAAAAAATTTCCCGAGATTCCTCACGTCCGCTGGAATAAGAAAATTGCACGTTATTTGCCTCGTCTGGAATTAGAATGCCGAGATTTATTCAATGGGCGCGCGAGCCGACAATTAATGGGAGCGCATTTTCAATAACGACGGCCGAAAGCCGCAAAATTACAGAAACACATAATGATCGAGCCTCTTTCGGAACGCGCGCCTTTATATATATATGCATATAAATAATGCGAGTTGGTCCACACGTGAGTTACGATCGAACAAGAAACGTTGGGATATTATCGCTTTTATCGGGATTTATGAAAGAGGGAAATATGTATATAGCTTTCACGCGAGGGAAAGGGAAAATCCGGTGACCTACTGATGATGGCACCGGCCGGCGCTTAGCGTGCATATAAGCGCACTTTGGCAAAATTCGCCATCTTGAATTATTCGAAATGCCGCAAAATGGCCGTCCGCGCCTCTGTTACTATACTGGGGTTTCTGGTCGATTTCAAATCAGACAATGTGTTAAATTTCTTCCCACGTTTCAATTATCCGCGTGTAATTGGCAACAATGCACGTCTATTGTCGCGCCTATAGTTTTCCCCTTTCGCTTTTAAAAGAATGAATGAGCCACTCTTTTTTTCTTCGCTCGTGCAAGAATTACACTTCACTCTAGAATGAGTGAAGAACTCGGTATCGTCAATGAAGACATGATCGAATCAATCTTAATTTCTTAAAATGAAAATTGCTAATTCTTTCCTTGGGGGGGATTTAAGATCGATTCGTCCACCGCGATCTCAGACTTATAATGTAGGATGCAGCCGACGGATTCGCGTAAACTTTGTGAAATTGGCGGCGAAGGACTTTTAGCGTTTCGAGCGATGAAAAATGCATCCGCATCAAGTCATCGCCGCTTCCTCCTCCTCATCCTCGTTATATTTTGTAATAGACTTCGCGCTCGAGTTCACATTTTAAACAGACAGAATGTGCATGCAAATGATCGCGCGATGATGGATCTATTTATATGTGCGAGGCTAATTACACGGATAGTTGGGTCGGTTCGTTAACCGAATGCAAATTTTATACGCGTCTCTTCGAAATAAGCAGCAACAAGTTCGACCGATTGTACTCGATAATTGGCGCTGCGATTTTCGTTTCGTCGGGCCTCGTTAACGCATAATTCACCAACGCATACGATATACATATATATACGCATGTACACATATTGTGCATTGCTGCCGAACAAGTTTACCACCGGCTCTCATATAAAAATGTCAAGTGGCCCGCCCCTCTCTAAACGTTTTTGATAATAATTCATCGGCCGTCCTACTTTTTTTAAGACTATGCGATTTTGAAATGCGGCAAAGCGCCTTTTACAGTACGTAAAGCAGCAGCCGCGTTGACTGACACTCACTTTTGTCAACATTCGGAAATACACGTCAGCCGAGTGCGTAAACCAATAAAGATTTTTAAGTTTTAATAATACACGAGAGTTGTTGCAAAACTGACTGGTGGTAGCGGGCAACATTCTTCGTAGGATTTTATAATTACGAGTGCTAAACATTGAATTTCTCACTGTATGATTATTCAAGCTTTGCCTCTTGCCTTTACGCATTTCAAAACGTAAAATCTGGTTTTACATGCATGATTATGAAGAAAAATTCGCGTATCACGCGTTGTCGAACAAATGATTGTTTGGTACCTTTACAAAATTCTAACAAACGTCTTCTTGGCAATTCCGTCAATTGTGAAAATTAAATTTTTACGAAATGTTGATTATTTTTTGCAAGAATTATCTCAATTTAATTAAGTTCGTGATTACATTCTTATCAGTGATCGAATAAAAATGTGTTTTTTGATATAGCCTATAGTTAGATTTATAAATTTTACAGTACATCATTTTCCAGACAGAAAAGTGTTGTCCAATTCTAAATTTGAAAAGACGTTGATGATGACCGATGTTGTCCGAAATGAACGTTTTTTCTTTGTTTTAATTTTATTTAAAAACTATGAGCTTAAAAAAAGTAAAGATAGAATTCGTCGAAGAATACACTAGTGTTTTTTTTTTTTTTTCAGATTTTTATTAATGACATATTGAAAACATTTTTAAACCGGGAACTTTTAAAATAGAATATGATATATTTTTTGGTGAATTCTAATTTCCACAATGGTTTCCAAGGGGGAAAAAATTCTTTTTTTTTTTTTTTAAATTGTCCAATCGGAAATAGGAACAGTTTACATGGAAATGTTCTGTAATTAAATGTAGATTTTCATTAATTATGTACGGTTATACATTTTGCGTAATTTTCTAAGCAAACCGATAATCCCGTGTGAAATTACACACGACGATCGGCCATACATCCGCATCAATATAATTATGTATTGTCGCAATATAGAACTACGTACAATGTACGCGAACGAACCTATATATAGTTATTCATAATTTTATGCGAGTCTATAAATGACGATTACAGAACACATTTGTCTTAAACATAAATGTCCAAACGTATAAATAGACTTTAGCTCTTATAAACATTATGTGTATACACATCGATAAAGAAAAATAATCGGCGGTTTTGATAATAATTGAAGTTAGTTATATTCAGTGGCATTTATACAAACAACGAAATGTTCAGTTGCTACTGAGTAACTGGACTGTAGTTAGAATTACTGAATTTTTTTTTTTTCAAGCGCATATATACGAGCATTTTTTTCGTGAAATGTACATTAGGCTTCCTTCAATATAGTATAGATAAAATTTTATAGGCTTGCAGATTGGATTTTTCCGTACTTATAATTCATGAAGGCATGAATTCTTAAAATTTATACACATTTGCAATGTAAATTCATCAAGAATCGCATAAAATTAAATTGAAATGTTTCTGAAAATTAACATGTCGTATATTTTCATTAAATTTAATCTACTATGGAGTGCACTAAAAGTGCATGAGGTTTAATGGAATTTTTAACAGTGACTTAATTCAAGTGACTTTATTATAAATCGTTTACGGGCAAATACACGGAACCTTTAACTTTTAGTCTCAAATGAAATTCTTTTTTTTTTTTCTTCTTCTGAAGCACATAATATCACCCTTAAACATATGCATTCATGCACTGGGAAACATTTGATTGTCAACATATATATAAAGCGTACTTCCCTTGCGGGCGCAAGAATCACAAGTTACTTGACAATTTGGTTAAACTAACGAAATATATATCGATCACTTGATGGAACAAATTTATTTGGTTCAAAGGGCGAAAATATTTGTTCTGCCTAAATAAATATACATTATCGAGATTTAGTAAGATTAACTAAACGTTTAGTTGTTCTAACCATACTTGTTTTATGTAAGCAACCAAATGAGACCGAATAAACGATTTTATCGAATTAACCGAATCTTTTTTCTGAGCGGTAGTACTATGGCGAATTGGTGATACTCCCTTGGAAATTGATCTGGTTAAACGGAGTTATTATCAATTGCGCTACTGATGCGGTGATTCCCTTCCGATTCGAATAAACGAGATAGAAATCAATGACAAATTCAGAGTAGAATGATGCATGGATGAATTGCTCTCTTCGTTCGTTCGTTGGTTGGTTGGTTGGTTGGTTGGTTGGAAAGGGGTCGCAATGTCGATGCGATCGCAGAATTAGTAGAGGCCTTCTTTCGATTTATGGACTGCCAATTATTAGAGTAAAAGCCGACGAAGACGAATATTCACTCGATGTACGTTTCTCCGCTCGAGTCGGTGACTGGACGATTCTACCGAATCAATTAGTAAAGCACCGCATTAATTCGCCGTGGTATACTTAAATCGCGCACCGGTAAAGACGAGGAATAATTCTCGAAAAATCACTCGGTCTTTTCACCGGTCGCGTATATACACATACATACATATAGTAGTGCGATACGTCAGGCGCGCGATGCAGGTGCACGCATACAAACACACGTCGCGTTATGTAGGAGAGTAGGATGTTGCCGAGACGCATACGGAAATCGTACGTGAATATGTGCACAGTGATTAGAGTAGACACGTGAAATTTATCGAGAGAAATCCGATGCGGTGTTGTGTGTGCTATCCGTGAAATCGATCGGCGAAGGCATAAGACGGTTCTCTCTCTCTCTCTCCCTCGATTAATCCCATAATCTTGTCTCTGGTGTCGTCGAATTTATTCGCATCCTCGTCGTCTTGGTCTTTATAGAGAGATCGAGGCATCCGATCGGCTCTCTTTAGACGAGGTCTAACTGACTGGTGCCGTTGCGGTGGCAATACGCTCCGTACATCCGATATTCGCACAGATATACGTTTGGTCGGACCGCTCGATAAAGTCTGCACGCGAGCTTTAAAGCACCTCGTCGGTCAACGCCTCGCGCTTCTACGGAAGCCCCCGGCGGGTGGGTGCGCGCGCGATGTCCCGATGTCTGGATTCGATTACACACAGACAGATGTATACACGTACAATGGCAGCACGTGGAATGTACGCGATATCGTATAAATTCGCCAGGGTCAGTAAGGTCCGGACGGACCGCAAAATGACAAAGAGCGGCGATGGTCGCCGAAACGAGTGCATCAGCCGATAAAGCAAAGCAAATATAAGCGCCCGAAGGAAAAATGACGGCGAACACGAGTACGACAGGCCACGAGTCGGAGGATATCCGATAAAGAGCCAGTAAATATGTAATTAATTGACAACTTTCCAACACTTTACGATCGAGAATACCGCTCGCTCCCGAGATATGTAGGTTGCGTAATGCGCCTATATATCTATATAAGCGCACGCGGCAGAAGAGAGAGAGATGACTCTGCGACTCGGTGGTACAAATCGATGCTTGATCGGGCTGACCGATAGCATTCAAATTTCTGACTGGCATGTTGTCTTTTTTTTCTCTTGTTTTCTTCCTTCTTTCTTTTTGCGCGTTACGATGATACATATTAATGGACACGTGATGCCAGCATAGGCCCCGGCAACGTGTACGTTCATTACGTCTGTGTGTGTGTGTGTGTGTGTGTGTGTGTGTGTACATATATAAAGGAATATTCCGGGTTTTTTTTGCCATTTCACAGCGCGTACACGTTCATTCCTTTTCGACGTTACTGTTGCGTATCTGATGTCAAACGTAATAAATTTCGTGGGAAAACCCGCAAAGTAGGTTAAGGTGCTAGTATTTCTCGTTATTTGAATTTGAAATCAGCTAGACACGTCGGAAGCCGCGAGGGCAGTTGTATATCAAATCGCTCGCTATCGTTCCTGGCATTTTTTTTTTTTTTTCTTTCCTTCGACTCTCAAAGTACCTATACACGTGAACTAATTAAAAGGGTGAAAATGTTATCGCGCGTTGAATATCGCAGCGGACATTAATTTCCCGACGTCGCGACCAAGAGGAAGAATGTTTATACCTGCGATTCATATACCGCATATAATGATAATAAGTGGAATATCGCGGAATTCCATGAAATTACAAGTGGAATGTCGCGGTACGGCAGCGATCATCACGCTGTGCCGTTGCGAGATGTCAGTCAACAACAATCAGTCAGTTCGAAATGTTTGGACATTTTTATTCATGAGATATTTCTTTCGGATTAAATCGAAGGCATTTTCTTGTCGACTCCCATTCAAATTCATCGTTGTTGGCGCCCGATTCAGATTTGACAATGATTCCACAAACGAATGCCGTCAGTTCTCGCGTACGCGATCGAAAACACATCGAAAGATCAAAGTACGAATGAAAATCGATTCAAATTGATGGAAAGAAATTGGACAATCTTTAATACGCTCGAATCCATCAATTAATTCGTGTAGCATTGAGTTTCATACGAGTCAAGTGGTTATTTGTAGTTTGGTCCGACGAATACGGACTCTACGGTATTCACGTCTGTGCCAGTCGCAAAGAAACAAGTTTCTTGACGTTTGACGAAATTCATTAATTAGTGTAATCAGTTCAATCGCGTTTCTCGAATTACATTTATTTAGAAATCGCAGATTTCACGATTTGCCTGGCGCGTTTTGGGTCGTTGGAAATTAATTTTTTTGGTGGATCGCCGTAGGACGAGCCGTTTGTGGTTGTAACTTTTTTGAACGATTTAACAATGCTCGATTCTGTTCACAACAACGTGGAACTTTTGTTAGTTTTTATTTAAAATTCATAGCTTCCTGGGGAAAAAAAAAAATAAAATCCAAAACATAAAAAAAATGGCTGACGAACAAAGCGACATGTGTCAATCTGGCACTTGTTTACTCTCCGTATTTTACGTAAAAGTTCACTTTAATCCTTTTCGTTGTAAAGGACCAAAAAATGCGGAACACGTGTTGTGTGTTTGTGGATGTTTAAAAGTGTTGTTTTCCCTCCAAAAAGAATCGTGTTCATCTGCTCAAATTACATTTGGAAAATCTTGTTTGAAGCCGATTAAGTTATTTCACCATAAGAAATGATACTCTCTTTAATGAGATGGGTTTTCTATTGTAAGCTTGAGTGTCCAATGCTCCTGATGAAAGCGTTCGTTGACGTATTTGGACCAATAGATTATCTTTCGAACCTCGAATGATTATGATTCCTCGATTTTCGCTAAACGTCTTTTTACGATTCGATTGGACAAAAAGTGGAGTTAGATATGCGTTGTACAGAAGAAAGAAAGGGCGTATAGAAGGTCCGTGAGTATTCATTTCTTGCATTTTTTGCCGAAGGAATCGCGAAAGAGACGAATTCTAGGAATTAAAGCGCGAAGGCAGTCGTTGAACCCTATACAATGGTCGATTCTTAAACTGAAACCACTAAACCGTGAAAGGTGCTCGAAATAAATGTTAACGGTATAAATTGCGGTATTTAATAAATGCCCCCGTGAGAATAGGCCCTGCAATAAAATCTAGTCCATCGGACACGTTGAAGTAGTCGCGGGCAGATCGATATATGTGTACGTTTCAACTCCTTCTAATTGCATCCAATAAGTGCTGCGAAATCGTTGAAATATTGCCATTTCCATCGTGCACGCTCCGGCACGACGGAAGTTTAACAAGATCGCGTTTAACCGCGGCGTCGGTTTATCGCCTGTCCGAACTTCCTGGCACGATAACAATTACTGACCGAAGAGACGCCGCTTAACTTAACGTCTCTCGGCGGCGGCGAGAAAATCCCGTTTCCTCCTCTCCATGGACTCTATATAGCGACGCAATCAGTCGACCGGTTATTCGACACGCACCGCAACAGTCAGATGGAGATGCTAAGAATGCATAAGAGCGGATCGACAAAGATTGATGAAACGAATCTCCTCGTAGGGCGCAAATTAAGATTGCGAACTACAGCAATCGGCAGTACTTCCAATCCCCCGTTCCGTTTTGCATCCCGACGCGGTGAGACAATACTGGCAAATTCCCAGGACACAGGACGAAGCTATAGCAGAAAATAATTGCCATACTTGTGCGTTTCTGAAAATTTTACAATGAAACCTTTCATTTCTTTCAACAATCGGCAAAATGTCGGCGTACAGTAGTCGTCTTAATTTCCGCTAATTTGCATTTCCAGTAACGTAGTACCATGACGATTTCACCCGTTTTATATCGAGGTTTTTTTCGGATGTTGAGAAAAATAGTCGAACTTTTCTTAACCCATCGATACCTACTGAATCACAAACAATCGTACAACGTTTGCCCATTACATTTCCAATGAATTATGATTACGACCACTTTGTTGGCGTGACAATTTTTTTACAATTATTTTACAATCAGCGGCGCCGAAAACTGATCGTGATGTGTACAAATGTTGTAATTGAAATTGCAACATTTCGAAAGTGTTCGTCCGCCATCTTAAATTTCGAAAAGTTTAAAAGCAGATTCGTGATCGGAGACCCAAAAAAAACAAACAATAAACAAATTTTCCAAAGCAATTTGTCAATTGAAATCATTCCGAAGCGTGGAAAAATTGATATTTGCGTCAAATTTTCGTTTTTGAAGCCATTTTATGAAAGTGTGCATGCATCCCTTCCCAACCGATACCATTCCCCATATACACACACACTTATATATTTGTGTGTAGTAATAGTGTAGTAGTAATGCTCTCCGAAGGTTTCCCATCATATTGTAGGAAGGTACATGCGTCGAGACCGTGTTTCCCATTGTCAATTTGCAAACATACGTCAGACACTTTCGTCACGTCGTTGCGAGGCTAGGATCGGCTAGGTCGTATGTATACGTAGCTTAGGCGCTGGGAAACGCTCGCTTTGATTAATATTTCACCTCTTTTTATTGATATACAACGCGCGGCGCGCAGGTTCCATTTACCCGTTATGCTCGCGCGCGGTGTTCGATTGATTCATTCCTCGCTCGGCTCGTTTATATTCTAGCGCGCATTTCAGCCGATTTTTCGAGGCACCGGCGAGCTAAAGCGCGGTACACCTCTTAGCCGCGCACGCTTTACGCGTCGATTGTTCTGATGCCGGTGAAAAGGGATTAGCGTCGAGGCTGTCAATTAAAAAATATCATATAATATACATTACGTCGCTTTAATTGCTAGGAAACGCCTCGACGGCGGAGGATTAAAAAAATCCGCGAATGCGGAGACGACGGCAGAAAAATATAAGGCAGAGATGTAGAGAATAGAGGAAGCGGCGAGTCGCCGTGACTATCGAGCGGAGAATCGCGCGCCTTGCCCGTCCGAGGTGGCAATAAACTTTAAAATGCTCGCATGCTCGGAAAAGGAGGTTAGCGGTTGGATTCAAGGTTCTCCAGCGTGCACTCGGAAGAGGATTCATTCACGAGAACAGCACGGGCTTCATTTCTCGCCCGCTGCAATAATAAACTCTTGGACCTGAAGATGCATTGCTCGCCACTCAATGAAGCTCCGATTAAAATAATAACGCGCTCTATTTCCTCCTCCGCGAGTCACGGTGCTGCACGAACAGCCTGTGTCTGGCTGTGTCTGGCTGTATCTGGCTGTGCGTGTGTGTGTGTGTGGCGATCTGAAATATATACGTACGGATGCTCCGCCGTGCTGCATATAGTGTGCCGTGTTTCCACGGCGGAATCCTTCTCTAATTGAGTCGTTACTTTCCAAACCAAGCCCATCGCGCGAGTGCCTCTCGTACACTCGTATACGAAAAACATTCTGGGAAATTCTATACCGTAATAATAACGAGGTGTAATATCCGGGTGTCCGTCGCACCTCCGAGTCCTGTATCTGTTCCTGCTGAGCCAAGAAGAGCGACGCGTCCGACTTTAGCTACTCTATATATATACATATATATATATGCGATAAACATCTTTTGCCCCGTTGCACTCGAAATGTATCAAAGTTTGATTGAAGTCTTCTGACGACGCCCGTATTATAACTGGCTCGTCCGAAGACGCGAGCAAATTCCGTAACGGCGTTTCATTTTTCCGCCAACAAAGGTGCGTTTCAGCCGACTGATAATCCAACATGGCGCCAATGAGTTCCAGGAATGGAGTATTTGAATTTTAAGAAATAAATGTAATTTTTAAACCTATTTCACTGCAACGTCCAAAAAAAAAAAACTAAGTAACTTTTATAATGGATTTGCAGAATGTCGTGAAAATCAGCATCTCTTTGCTTTTTGGTCGTTGATTATAAATCCTTGATCGGATCCTGGAAATGAAAAATGCCGGGTGCAATTACACGGAGGGAAGTAAGTTTCGAATAGTCGAGAAATTTAGTGAAAATTACTATCTTTACGTTTTTAGGTCGCCGATTACCAAATGGGGGGAATACTTTGGATCGGTAATCATAGGCTCGAGAAACGTAAAGATAATGTTTACGAAATTTCACGAGTTTCCGAACTTTTTTCCTCCATATTGCATCCGCCATTTTAAATTTAAAAAACATTGGAACATGGACTGATGTCGGAATTGTCCGAATCCTATCGTTACTCAAATGATCGTTCGAATGGAACGGAAAAAATGATGGACTCTTCAACGTTGATGATGGGTTACACCAATTAACAATTTATAAAAATTTAAAATAATGACGTCGTTAAGAGTAGCAGAAGAAATGTTGCAGCACTTTTCGCAGTAGACACCTGTATAGTATGTATATAGATTGATATCTGTGTCCGTCGGACGTAGAAACAAATGATTCCTCGTACCGAACTTGTCGAATCAAAGAAACTAAGCGCAGCCAGATACGGCAATCGCCTCTTGGATCTCAAAGCGATTAGTACCAGGGTAAGATTGGTACGATACTGTTCCGCGATTGGTTAGGATTTGAGAAACGAGAGTGACTTTGAATTCCAGATATTCCAGATAAACTCGTGCTGTTTGCGATGCGAAAATCACGTACATCTGTTTCACGTATACATATAAGCTGCAGGTTGGCGGATCAGATTACCCGCGCCTTCCAGCATATTACATATATATATGTATATATAGATTAGATTGTTCGATCTATCGTAATTGATCAAGAAGATCTAGCCTCTCCTATTCCATCCGAGTTTGTCAGAATTGTCTTAACCGTTCTTTCAATTATGAGACGTCGAGGGATCATCATATAGTGATAAAACTACCGGTTTCTTTTGGCATGTGCCCAAAAAGATCATTTGCAGTTGGGTCTATAGTGATAAATTTCAGACGGAATTCTCTTTATCGGCCGAAGATTTTTCTTCGGTCCGTTAGATTAGATTTTCCGCAGGTTAGTGACATGGGTGATGGCTGATCGGCGCTCTTTAATTAAGTTAATTTTACACGAGGGAGAAAGAAGGTACTGTTTAGACGAGACGTGGGAATTGCACCGCGTAAAGGGAAACGTCGAATTTCTAAAGATGTGGAATTTCAGTTTCGATCGCTCGTACGTCTCTCGAAAGAAGCCTGGGAACTCTTGCATATGTATACCCGTTTGCCGCGCGCGGGTATCCGTTTCTCGACAGAGAAATCAAATCAGATCCGATATCTGCCGTTCGGCTCGCACGTATACATACATATACATGTATATGTAGATAGAAGAGGAAGTGGCTCGCGGTGTCGTATCGAAACGTCACGGTGACTTCCGAACAATCGCGGCAACGGATGAAATGTCGGCTTCTCTGCCGATTATCGATGCGGCCGAGTCGATAAGGGCAACATTTCTCGCCGGTCCACCATCTCGATAAATTGCGCTTTCGATACGAAGAAGGAAAAAAGGCCGAAACAATCGAGCGGTTTCGAAGCCGGTAAAAATGTCAAAAACTGCGGAAGAAAGGGAGAACCTGTCCGGAACGGTTCTAACTTAGAAAGCGTGACCGCGAGTCAGCCTCCGCCGCCGCCGCCGCCGTGTGGCGCTTATCGCACAAATAGGTGTGCACAAGCACATGATACGTCGCGGCTATACCGTACGGGATGAACCGGCGGCTTCTCTTCCTTATCGATTAACGAATAATGATCGACCCGCACGGAGATTAATCGAGCGAGCCTCGGGCCTTACGCGCATATATGTATAGGCGGAACCCCGCGACTTCAGGGAGTGGTGTGTATGTGTGTATATGTATATATAGTTGGAATTTCCCGCTGAACTAGATTCTCCACTTGCGTTTGGAATAAAAGCCCGCGATTCTCCGCTATCTATCTATATGTATATATATGCGTATATATATAAGACACAGATTTCCCGTATCTTTGCACATGCACGCGAGGTTGGAGGTTTTTTGATTATTTAATTACCCCGAGCGCGCGAGAGAGATCGGCGGCGTCGGGATGCGCACGTGAGCGGCGTGCATAATAAACTCGGCGTGGCCCCGACAATGCTTTCACTATTCGCGATCGCGCACATTTATATATATACGCACTTTCCAAAGCAGATGGACAGCAGGTTCTTTGTTTCTTTCGAGCGGCTGCGGATTCCCCGCACTTGGCACTCGGCTCTCTATACAATATATATATATATATATATGTGTGTGTATAGAGTAACGGAAGGATTCCTTTTCCGCGGTATCATTGTCTCGGCTAGATATCAATGTCGACGACTTTGCGCGTTTCGACAATTGCTACCGTTTTTTTTTTCATTCTTTCTCTCCTTTTTGTTTTTCTTTCTTTTTCGTTTTCTTTCTTTCTGTTTTTCTTGCCTTGGCCAGCCACCATGCGGCGCATTGTTCCGAGGCGTTAAAAGCTTCCGCGACTGTGAGAAAAGTTCGTATATCTTGCGGTGGTTCGATTCACTAGCCAGCCCCGTCCTCGCTCGGTAGTGTCGCGTCCCGCCATCCAGAGTGAAACGCATTCGGTTCGTTAAAACTTTCAGCGCGAGTAGGCGGAGAGATTTTAATAGTACGGGTTTTACCGCGTGCACGTATCGACGAGTGTGCCTGGCCGCGATAGTACAATGCGAGATGAGAAAGAGGCTTTTTTTCCATGTATACATATACACGTATATATATACCCAAGGCTCGTGTCGTTGGGCTACGATTGTATCGGGCGCCTTGGTATTTATTGCACTGTAATAGAGTGGAATTATTGGACGTTTCTGGTTATCTCTGCTTTAATATCTTTTCTCGTAGGTGCCAAAGGTTGCCTTCGACTATACGAAACCTTATGCAATTAAGAAAGATGTGTGTGTGTATGTGTGTGTGTGTGTGTACACATACACACATCACGATGCGTAAGTACGCGCTCACCTATCGATGAGGTACGGCGTGTTTGTTCTCAGTGCGCATCGAAATTCACGTTGCCTCGAATCGAAAGGAGAATGATCAAGTCGACTCGAACTTGGAACGACGTCGCCGGATTAAATGTCGATTTGAATATCGTTATATTAATCATCGACGTATGCGACGCAATAAGTGACAATTAATATAAATGTCGAATGAGCATTCAGCATTGTTCGCGAGAAAGCACAGTCGACTTAAATTAAGTTGCCTTCAGCGATTATCGTCAAATAATGATTAATGGCTGCCAATGACGATTTAAAAGAAATTGCAATTAATGAGGGTTGCGACATGAAAGACGTCAAGTTCAACTTTTTGGCCTTGTTCGTGTCGTGATCGCTGCGCTTCATTAATTTTATTACATTTCAAGCTCACGTCAATGTCATGAAATTACTTTCTTCCTGTGTCTCTATTTCAGGGAGAGATGTCGATTCAGTGGAAATTGTATGTATATGTATGTATATATGCCGACCCATATTTCAGTGAACTGGTTGATGCATATATAGGCGCGAGTCCTTTTTTACAAAACCCGTTTAGAAGAGAACTTTCTCGCTCGCGTGCGAGTCGCATCTCAAATTGATGGGATAATTGTTTTATACGCGGGTGCAGCAATTGAAATTGAATTCTCGCGCTATCGTTCGTCGGTCATGAATGAGTTTGTTGAACGAGCGCCATCTCAGAGCCACGTTTCGTCTCTTGGAAAGTGCTAATTTCGCATATAAATCGGTCACGTCTAGGTGTCGCTTGTTCATTCAATTAATGTGAAAGGCGCAATACGGGGCTCTTAAAGCGACTCGTGGTCCATTATCACGGCTCATAATGAAAATTGTTACACTTGTCAAACTGGGAAAAAGCTCGTGGATACGAGGATCTGAACAACGAGTCCGTTTAGCGGATTATAATTACTATAGTATATATACGATTTAGGGCAATTAATGCCGACAAAGTTGGTCGAAACGTAAAAAAAAAAACAAAGATGGATTTTTATGTATCGTGCCCACGCGTAAGCCGGTGAGTTTATTAGGCACTCGATTGAGATGGAGCGTATAATTAAAGTATTTAGTATCTAATTGATAAAATTGCTCGCCCATTATGGGCTTTTAATTGGACGAGCATCGTCGCCTTGAACGGTGTCCTCGAATCGCTTGTGATTCGACGGTGTAATAAAAAAAGAAGGTGATAAAGGGACAGTTTCTTTTTTTTTGGTCCTAATTAGAAATATATTACACCGTGCATTATATTTACAACTAGAAAGCAGCGAGAACAATAATTCGTCTATTGACTTTTTTTTTTTTGAATTTGTAAGTAAACTGTGAAAGGAATAAAATCAGTATATAAATATGAAAACTAAACAGGATGACATTTATATACTGAATTTAATTAAATCAAGTTAATTAAGTAACATTAAAGTTGGTTTCATTTATTGCGGCAATATATTAGTAGCAATCGCTCGTCCTAATTAATATGACAGATCAGCGTCGTTAACTGAAGCAGTTGGACGCCGGTTACGTTAGAATAATGAGATGATTATTTCGATACACAGAACAACATGGTTAATGGTATAATGAAAAAAAAATGGTCGATACCGTTGCAACATATAATCAGAGTAGTTCTGGTATAAACGATGCGAATCAATGACATTATGCTACTGATTTGAATGGGAAATGTATTGGTCTGAAAAATTATATTAGTGGTAACATTAAATGGTGTATAGCTAAGTGTATGTTAGACATGGTCTGGATACTAAATTTAGTTATTGTTTTTTTTTTTTTTTTTTTTTAAGGCAATACCATCATCTTGCGTTTTAGTCTAGTTTTTTAACGTTTATCGTGTTGTTATTGATTATTTATCAATTCCATTTTTTGTATAATTTTATTTCCAATTTATTTCCTGTGGGCATTGAATCAGAATATTGTCTCTCGAGAAATAATGAAATCAGACAATCCTTGTAGAAAAAAGGTTAGAAAAATGGAATTGGCAGTTTAATTTTTTTTTACATCAATCAGTACATATTGAAATCGATTCACTATCAGTCGGCGAGTCATTAAATGAAGGAGCATTCCTCTCTCGCACTCTCATTGGAAACCCATCTCGCTGGGTAACTAAATTTCCCCAGCACAATGGAATAGAATTGTTTGCCAACGTTAATTCAATAGTTGTCCCCATTAAAACCTGTTAATATACTTTGTTGAACCGAGTAACCGATATAGGACATTGTTTTGATTAAAGTCAGCAGGATATTTGTACAACAGCAGGCTCTTAAAAGCCCAGACGAAACTTCGAGGCTTCGGTCGTGTATCGGTAATTTAAGTTTCTCGTATCTCGAGTTTCTTAGCCGGCGTGCACCGGAAGCCCCGAGTGGCCGCGACCCATACGGATATACTTAGTCTTCTATACGTACGAATATATATGACGTATGTATGTATGGATGTATGTATGTATTTATTTAGTAGCCGGCCAGTATATACGTACGCATATAGAGTAGTATATCTTGCATGTGCCACCCTTTCGTCCAGTCGCGTGTGACCCTTGCTAGGGCGATCGGCCTATCCCGTTTCTTTATTCTCACTCTCTCTCTCTCTCTCTCTTCGTCCGCTGCATTTTTTTCTTCAGAGGGAAAAGACACGTCGGCGAAGCAAATATAAAATGAAAAGAAAAAAAAGAATGAAGGGACAGTTGCGTAATTAAAGTAACGCGATATTTGGCCCTCGTCGAAACGTAACCGAGACGACGACGAGCATCATTATCGCGGAAGTAGGCATTGCTCGCACGAGGAGTAAAGAAATCATTTTTCTTTTTTTTTTCTTTTTCCCCCTGGCTAATAATATTTCTTTACATCGAGAGAACACTTCAGGGTCAGGTGTATTGCACTCGAGTGCTTTTTACCGCGTGTAGCAACTTATAAGTTGCTTCGCGCGTTGGGTGTGTATAGATGGACAAGTTGCACGGTTACGACGGCCGTCCTCGTAACCTTGACAGTCGTAAAAGTGTACAGTTTTAGCTATTACAGTATATAACTATAGAATGCAATGCAGTGTCGTCGAATTGATAAGAAATTAGTAAACAATTCGTCTACTAATCTCTTAAACGCATGGAATTCCTCAGAAATGAAGAAAATATCATTATACTTGCGTATCTCAGATGAATAACTATTGTTGTAATTATAGTAACAATTACATTTAAGTAAGTCAAGTGTAATTTAAATTGCTGGGAAAATTTTGTTCAATTCTTCGAGAAAATATAATTCAAGTCTGTTTTATTTTCAAAATATATTCTGCAATCGACGACAGAACAAAAAAAAAAAATGGTAACTTTCTGCTATTTTGAAATGTTGCCTCTGCAGTCTAGATATACAGTGATTTCGTTGAAAGGTAGCTTCCTCGTGCGTTTCCTTTCTCGTCCCGACGTGGCGAAGAATTGTCGTGATTTTATGTTTTAATTGGATGCATCATGCACCCGCGGTCGTAGCTAATTAGTGGCCAGGAACATGCATACCGGAAGTTTCGTCGTACGGGTTGAAAAGTGCTCTTTTACGGTTTTCCTTTATTCCATGGCGCCGAGGCGACACGGTGGAAAAATCCAAAAATACGTGAGAACGGCGTATATTAGGGTGAAAATATTCCGCATTCGACACGACTGATATATATTGACGTTGTGAAAAATGAAAAGATTTTTATCGAAACCGAGTACATTGTCATTTTTGTAGAACTTTTTGTTCAGTTTTAAAATGGAATATTTAATGAAATGGAAATAATAATTTTTCATTTTATTGAATATTATATTTTATTTATTTTATACAATTACATATAATTTATGAAAAATTAAATTAAAAGAATGAAAATGACTTTTTTTAAAAGAGTAGTTCCATTTTATATCCAAGAAATATGTAGCGAGAAACGATTTTTTTTTTTTTTTTTTTTTTTATTTATAAGTAAATTGAAGTTTGCTAATCGCACTGCGATTTATAGATAGCAAGAAGCGCGAGAATAGTTGGCGAAGCGATTATGTTAAAGCCTATTTTATACGAGTATGTGTGTGTGTGTGTGTGTGTGTGTGTAATCTCTATCTTTCTCTCATAGAAGACTATGCGAGAGGCAGAAAAATTATACGCACTGATGGGATCTGACGATCGATCGGCCTCCTTCCAACTTGTAGCGAAACGCGAATGGTATAGACGTGTCAGGGTTCAACGACTCGCACGAATCGAACGAACGAACGAAACGACGAACCGACGAACCGACCAACGAACGAATCTCCGCTGAATTCTTGTGCATTTTAGTGAGAAAAATTAAAAAAAAAAACAAAACAAAAATGCACTAAGCGAGATGCTAATCTTATCTCGTATCTCAATATGTAAAAGCGAAAACTCTCACCATTTAATCGCAAGGACGACCGAACCTTGTCTTTTATATTATATCCTGCGAAGCAGATAACCCCGTGTGGTATTGTTTCATCTCGGCCAGCGAAAAACAATTGTTGGCAACTTTTCATCATTATATAATTTTATACGCTGGAAATTATCTCGAGTGATGTCATTTAGTAACGTTGAACAATAATAAAAGGCCGGGCGATTTGTAAATTAAATAACGTTATTTAATTTCTTATCTGATAGAGTTCGTCAGTTTATTGCAACACGAAGAAGGAATGCATCCTTGGCAACTTTTAGGAAAAAATTAGAAAAATGTTCATTTCTTCTTTTTAATAAAGAGTTTAACTTGCACGGTCTTAATAATAATATTGATTATTTATTATTTAAATATTCAACAATTGCAATGTGCTAATTGTTGTTGTTATCACTAAATCAATAGCACTACGTGAATTTGAAAATATAGCAAACAATTTTACACGTTGGTCTTCAAGTACCAACCTTGTGCAAATTCTGACAAGAATGCGAGTCTTTTTCGCTATTAGAAATAAAGAAAGCACATTATTGAGCGTTGTGAGTACGAAAAGCACGATTTTATGGACTGGGATCTCTATAAAGAGTAAAATTTCTATAGAATTTACACACGGCACGTAAAAAAATACCGATGATCCTCGAATGTAAGAGATCTTTGTTCGGTCCGCAAAATTGAAATTTACGCCCTAGGACCGATAAGTAGTAGTACTATACTTCCAATTCTGTTTTGGCAAAACTTGACAATTTTTAACCCTTGGCACTATATAGTGGTTACTCGGTTTATCATCGTTTTTGTTTCTCGTTATACAGATTCAATTGTCGGCAAAATTATCAGGATATAAATAAGGGAAAAAACATTTCTTTTTGGCGCACATGCGCGCTATATAAGTTTCAGTTTAGAGTTTGGTTTCTTCGCAGCGTCACAGACTGTCATTATATAATTCGTAATATTATGTAAATCGTATTGTTATTATCCTTACTGTTGTTGTTATTACCACTATTATTTCCATTGTTTTATTCGAATCATTATGAGATCATAGGAAGTTATTTCGAGGGTGCGGTATGTCAGTTTATACACGCACCGACGTACATTTATAACATTTAAGGTTTGGCGCAAACGAATTGAAAAGGATTAAACGATTCAACAATATATATATATGCGTCTATGTATATGTGTATTATCGTATCGTTTTTATTTATAGACACGGATAGATTTGTTTATTCATTCGCAATATACTTGGACTTCGTGAGAGCGAAACATTACCACGGAATTCGTATTATTTAAAATTAAATCTGCCTTTTCTTTCACGTCATTTATCGCGGCAAGAGAAAATTTATTCGTCACTTTTATCTTGAATACCTATATACAAACATATAATAACTGTTGAGCGTATGCATTGTGGCACCACCTCTTTATATACATATATATATATATATATATATATATATATATATATACAGTTATTACGTTAATTAATTCGGTATAATGTCGGGTCTTTTATCGTTTCGCATGTCGGTCAAGGTGATGTGCCGAGCAATTTTCACAGAATGCGTATTTTAACGGAAAAATGTAGAAAAAATAAAAGTATAACGATTATACGCGCAAAAGCCTTCTTATTTTCGCGATGTTGACCAACTGTTCTTCGAAACACTTTGGTAATTAAAATTTATGTCTTTTTAAAAGCTGTCTGCGCTGTCGTAAGGCGAAAGAAATCCTTGTTTCGTTAATCGACGTCAATTGTATCGTTCAATATATTTGCACAAATATTGGTGATTTGTCAGATTTGTTTATTATCTATAAGCTTCATCAATTGTTTCAGTAAAAGCCATAACGTTATTGCGAGAATTTGTATGCATATTTTTCATTTATCGGTGCGTCGATAGGGATTTGATCCTGGCTATTCAATGTAAAATTTCATTGTTTTAATCATTCCACTTCTCTATATCAATAAGAATAGTACAGAAAAGAACAAGATGAAATAAACAGTCATCTCATCAGTCTGTCCGAAGTTTGAATATTCAAACGATTCAGAAAAAAATGAATTATAAACGACGCATTGAAATTGAACGGTTTGAAACGTCGACAAATTATAAACGGAAATAATTACAAACATTTTTTAATTTTTTTTATGTTGGTAAAATTGGATAAGCAGTATAATATCTGTAATAAAAATTGAGACACTTTTGTTGAATAATTTTATTTCAAACAAAAGTACGATACGTATATACATTACCATCACGCAACTGAAGCTTGATGATGTTCATTCATCGTTAATTCAAATAATATCTTATAGTTAATTCTAATATGCGAAAATTACCGAAATGATTAAATTTTTTACAATAGTAATAAATGTACGTCTTATTAAAAATTGTTAAATGCATAAAATTGAAGAATTACATATTGAAATATACCAGAATTGTAGAAGGAACAATATTATTGTATGGTTTACTATATAAAATAGTAAAATTAATTATTTTTTTATAATTACAAGTTTTACCGTTATGAAATGATTCCATTAAACATTTTCTTTCTCTCTGTGTAAAGTTTAATAAACACTGAAAGAGACAGAGACAGAGAGAGAGAGAGAGAGAGAGAGAGAAAACAGACGCTTCTTCTACAGCAGGATATAGAAATAAAATTTTCATTAATAATGAAAGATTTATGAAAACCTGAAAAAAAAAACTGATATTCCATTGGAAGATCAATTACGATTAGGTACCACAGCCTTACCTTATCGATATTTCCGCAAATAGCGTCAATTTCAGCGGCGAAGCGCGCACATGTAGGCGCGCACGGCGTTGTTATTTACGCACACGCGGTGGCAGGTTGATGGCTTATAGATAATAGGAAACTCGTGCGGCTCGCGTCGGAGATCCGCCGCGATCGGTTGTAATACCAAAACGGGCCGAGCTACCTATAATAAGATCTGACGAAATAAAAGTCTCGTATAGCCTTTATGAGCGACAACGCAGCATCGGGATTCCCCATATATATATATACATCGAAGGCACTCGTCTCGGACAAAAAGATAAAGCTAATTGTCTAAATTGCCGCTCGAATGGGCTCAATTGGAAGTTGATGGATCGTATGAATTTTCAGTCGAGAAAGGAGAGAGACACGCCTTTTCCAGACATCCCCCCCATATATAGAGAGACGCGGCGCGGGAGGGAAGTGGAGGAGTAGAGACTCCTATTTACTTAAAGCCCAGAGTCATGGCAGCAGTCCGGAATCGATGAATGGAGATAAAGCATATATATAATTGCCACAGTCGTTTGTTGAAATTGTCGTCTAAACTCGAACAGCGCGCGACTCTTTCGGATTAGAGACGACTGAAATTTATCGGCGCCCCCCGACAATAGAATGCGCGAGAACTGATGCATCGAATACGGGACTCGAATGGAAATGTGCGTGCGTACACATATATATGCATGCATGTATATACGTCGCATTCGCGTCGAATGATATCAAATGTCGCCGACTGCAGTAATGTTTATTATTTTAGGAGAGACCTTATTACATTCAACAGGAAAACGCGATAATGCGTATACGTATATATGTACAGATTGTCATTTGTTTTATCGTTATTCGTTGACGAATTTATTATTGGTTCTTTTGCGGCTTGTGCAAATTATATACAATATGGTGCAATCAATAAAATTGTTGTAATCCGTGGCTTCATTTTTATGGCTGTTGCATAAGTAAGTTGCGTTATATTTTAATTTAATGATCGAGACAACAAATTGATATAGCTGGTGGAAGTACTCGGAAGTTTCCGCTGCTCTTCATTTATTATTGTCTTGCCTTTTTATCGTGTAATAAAACGTAGAATTTTCACATTATCAATTTATGATAATTAAAAGTGTTTCTTTGTGAAATAATAAAAAGTGTCGCGAAACAATCGATCACGGAGAAGTTTTAGCAATATTGCGGAAACCGCAAATGTCCTACCACGGAAACGTTTCGCGTACAACTTTTAACTTGAAAAGAAAATTGTAGTTTAAAGCACAAGTGTTTGTGTTTTCTACTTTAAAAGAATAGAACGGAGGATTTTCGAACAAAAACATTTTTGAGGTCGGACATTCAGCGGTTTCTGCAACGTTGCTGGAACCTCTCCGCGACCAAAAGCCTCGGAAACTTTTTAAGTATTCTCCATATACATGCGGTTTCTAACAATTTTTGCAAGTTTTTGTAAACGACACAAAAATTGAGATTTTCGAAAAATGATTATTTCACATAAATTGTCCGCCATATTGGATCTGCCATTTTGAATATTAAAAAAATCTGTCTGCAGATACGTAATGCGAAAGAAATATTTCCAAATTGCAATCTTTGTCAATATTTGCGCGCTTAATGCAGGTCGTGTATCGGGGTGGCTGCTTATATTATTATTGTACATCTATATACATATATATGCGTATAGCTCTGCAAAAATGAATCTAAAATGCGGAGTGCGCGCCCGTTTCCGTCTCGTCTCGACGCGAGCGTAAATAATAACAAAGATAATCGATGAACCGTAGGACGCGAAGAATCCTAGGAAGAGGAGGAGGTGGTGGTGGCAAGTACGGGTGGGGGGGGGTTTGGGGGGGGGGGTCCGTGGCAAAGCGGCAGGGGGGCGGGGGCGGCTGTCGGTGGGTGCGCCAGGAAATGTAGGATGACGGCGTACAACGCCTCTGCAGTTTCTGGTCTCTTTGTAGAGTATTCGCGCTAATTGCGACGTCGGGCCGTTTATGTCCCTGCGATGAATCGAAGGACGTCCGCAAATATGTCGACCCTAATAATCGCCTGGAATCCCAATGCGAAGCGATCGCTCGCCCGGTTATACTACACCTGAAATATGGGTGGGTGTACGTACGTCGGCTTTCCAAATTTGAATCCAGCATTTAATGGAATGCCGCCCCCGTCTGATTCGAAGTAGTTCTCAAGTTTTGCCAAACTTTGATATAGAAAAGTTTTAAATTATCGTAGTGCATGTAACTTATTATATTATATAGTAATTGTGTACACTGAAGCTATATATATGCAGTAGTGGATTCAATATTGGAGGATTTTTCACAGATTTTTAATTAATTCGTGTTGAGGAAGTATATCAAAAGCATTTTCATCCAAAAATAGTCATAGAAATGTCATAAATTATCAATATTATCCTCGTTATCATTCTCATTAATGATTAATCATACTCGACATTTATTTCCTCATATCGTGTGCCAAATTCAAAATTCGAGTTCAAAACTCGAATTTTCAAAAAATGGGTTTCGTTTCACCCTTGAAGGAAGGCCCCATTTTTCCATTAAATGTCGATATTTTTCAAAGATGTCATTTATTCATATAAAATCTCGATGTTTTCCAGTTCACATCTAACTTTTAAAGGCATCTAAAGCCGATCCGGAACGATAAGGTCGCATGTTGCATCCGCTTTTCAAAGGCATTTTCATGTCTAACGTAACGTAACTTATTATTGTCAGTTTTCGGGATCGTCGATTGCAAATCATAAAATGGCAGATCAACAAATTGAACCGAATAAATTTGTTATGTATGTGGAGGTTTTTAGGGTTGCGTTCTTCATCCAATTTGCGAGATCGGATTTTGATAATTCCTAAATTCAAGATGGCTACACCTTCCGGCTGAACTGGTTTTGCTTTACCGTGTATAAAAACTTTAAAAAAATTGCTTGACTCCGAAAATTGAAAATATCTCTTGAAATAATCGTACATAATTAATTTCAACGAATATTATGAAACGAAGCTTTTAAATGGTAAAAAGAAGAACGTATAAAGTAGGTCAGTACATTACCCTGTTAATAGATGCATATATGTCATTATTAGACGCGACTTTTATTTATCACTGTTGACATCTTTGCTTTTTCATAAAATTCTTTTATCGCCAGCGTATTGTTCTCGGCATCTCGGTCGCGTTATTTTCACATTTATAAAATGTTTAAAACTCATTTTTTCCGGATGCGCAAGTTATATAAATGTATATATATATATAAATAAATAAACACGTTGAAAAAGACGAGAAACGTAAAATGGTGGTTTGCGCAACGAGTTTTTGCCTTACGGTACTCTCGTTCTTCCATGATAAACAGACGTTATCCTATTGTCGAGCATAGCAGTCTGTCATCCTTTCAGAGCTCGCCGTGCGCCGCCGATGCCTAGTCAAACAGAACAGAACGCAGCACGGAACATTGCGGAGCATCGCGGTCGACACAATGGTTCACGCGATAAACCGACTCGTTTTTCGAAGCCTATATATATATATATATATATATATATATAAACCGCTGGTAATAACCGACAATATCTCAAATAATTACGTGTCATTATCGTAGCCGCATTCGTCATCGAAACGATGTTTGGTCTTGATTTTACTGCTTTTCCAAAAGGAAGCGCGATTACAAGGAGACTATGTAATTTAAATGGGGTAAAGCGTACGAGAAATATTTGTACGTAATTTGTACGTCTTTCTAAAAACGAGCATATATTTTTTAACGACCGAATCAGTATATTGTTTGTGCATATAAATACAGACATAATCTTTATTATATATATATATATACATTGTATATACGATGGTGTATAAAAGTTCGACTGGAATTGATTTTTGCTATTCCAGCCCAAGATAACGTCGTAGGGAAAAAAGGTCGACTCGTATTACGATAAAGCATCGCGTGAAAGAAGATGGTACCAGCCAAGTTTTTAGGCCTTGACGGCACGAAAGGCAGTTAAAGATATGATATGACAAACGTTCGCCTCGCCGCAATCAATGCTGCAGACGACCGAATATAATATCGGGTTTGCCATTATTTCGACGAAATATACGTATACGTCTGCAGAAACGAAGACTTATTGACGATTTTGGCTCGGGCGACATGCCGTCACGCTATATAGCTCCGATTAACCTCGAAGCCCCGATTCAGTCTCGATTCTCCTCGATTTTCCGCCTGATGGTATCGGACGAAAACCCCTATAACAATTGTCCACCCCAAGCGAATATTTACGTTCGTTTTCTCTCTGATCTCATTCCGTCTGCCATCGATATAGGGATGGCGGCGATGATGCACGTCGATGAAAAACGACGTGAAATCTCAGTCTCCGGAACGCGTCACGGTCGACTTGACCTTATTCCTTCTCCCGATGGTATTACAAGCTGGAGAGCGGAAAAATGAATCTTTCCACTCGGTGGCATCTACTGCAAAAAAGGGCTTTTAATTTGACCGACCGGCAAAGTCTTTCGTTTCTTGTCGAAAAGAAAAAAAAGAAAAAAAAAAGCTTTTGTCGGATTCGGCGAGAGCCGTCACCCCCGCACGATTCTGAAATTTTTGCGCAAGATCTCGACTCGACACGAGTAGCCGATCGGTTTGCGTCGCACGCGCGCGTAATTATCTCGGAAAGGGGTTTTATTCTTTTATACGTAAAAAGTATATTCGAGCGGCAATCACCCTTTGATTCGTCGTTATTGTCGCTGGCCTGATTCATCGTTTTCGCCGCGGCCGCACGATATACCGATTTTGCGACTGCTGCGAATGTCGGGGAAAGGGAGAAAGAGAGAGAGAGAGAGAGAGAGAGAGAGAGAGAGAGAGAGAGAGAGAAAAGGGGAGAGTCTTGCCGCGTAAACTTCCGTTGCGGTTTCCACTTCCGGCGGACGGCAGCTCGAGCGAGAGATAACAATTACTACCGTTGCCCGCACAAGTGACCAACGGCGAATCGCCCGGCGAACAAGACAATTGCCTTTCGAATCACTTTTCCAAATTGACTTTGCGCAACCTCCGGGTCTACTTAAACATTGCGAAATCGGGCATTTATATTACGAGTGTCGGCTTACAATAAAGAAGCGCTCGATTCTGTCTTAACGGTGGAACGAAAAAGCAGGTGATCCGTACTGACTCTGTCTTGTTTTTTTAATTATTTCTTTTTGGGCTCGAACATTGCAAAATTGCGCAAGTCAGGTATACACTATATATAACTGAGTATGGTGTATATTTTATGCGCCTTTGGTGCTCATACATGCCTTTGATTCATCTACGAATCTCGAAGGTTGCGGGAAATCATAATTTAGCCTTTTTTAAGGATGTATATATATATATATATATAGGGAACTGAAAAACACGTATTATTATGATGAATCGGTGGAATACTGTTGTGCTAACCCAATAGCATACAAACCTTCCAATAACCTTACAATAACCTTAAATTGCAAGGTTGTAACCTTAACATTACATTAACCTCCATGTAGTACGAAATATCCTTCTCGTATATATATATATATCTGAACATCTGAAACATGTATGATGCAGTTATAACCATATACATGATTCAGATGGAATTATTATGAATCCATTTTTTTCCGGGTATGGCACGTGTGTGTGGATGCGTGAGGGGAAGGATTTTTCAAATTAAAAAATGCCCGAAGGGTCGGTTTTAGGACGGCGGTGGTGGTGCGAACTTTCGGCGAGGAAGCTAATTGCTCTGGCCCGTGTCTGAGCGCGTTAATTGAAATTGCTAACGTCGCTAACGAGCGGCTGCCCGACACGTGCCCCCATATGCATACATGTATATATATGTGTGTATGTCGCGGCGACGATCACTTAGTGATTGGGCGCGAGAGGTCAAACGAAGGGATTCGATTCTTTCGCGTAATCGGGCAGATGAGACTTGCCTCCGTAGGCCGTCGGTCGTCGCGTGCCGTCGCGTTCGCCGCGGACGAATGCCGCACGATAATTGGACGCGAGCGAAACGAAACGAAACTGAACTTACACGCGTAATATATTATACGAGGGTTACGGAAGAAGCACCCTCGAGAATCGTCGAATCGGGAATAATGGTCGTCCGCTCCATTGTCTTTGGTTAACCGTCAAACTTTCGAGCAAATCCCGAACCCGTCCAACGCTGCGAGTCTCGTTTTTACTTAATTTCACTTCTTATTTGATTATATAGTATTAATCATGAACGTAGAATTTCCTCCAGTTGCTGGCCAACATCGAAATGTTTGCAACATGTTACTCGCCGTTAATAGATTAATGGAATAGATACATATATATCAATTAATGATTGTTAGTTTTGTACATGTGCCTAAGGTATATATAAATAAATGATGTACTGATGAACACGTGAATGTTTGTTTTTCAGAGTGCTGAAGCCACCAGGCGGCGGTAGCAGCGACATTTTCGGAGGGTCCACGAAAGACACCAGCCCGCGACGCGCCAAGAGCTACACCCAGTCGCAGATCAACTCGGCCTTCTTCGGTGACGGCGGCGGCGGTGGCGGCGGCGGTGGTAGCACCGGCAGCAACAGCAGCCTGAACAGCGCCCCGGACACGCCGCGAGCCAAGCCCGGTAATGATTCGTACAAACGGCTGTTCGGTCCACCCGACGCCGTGCCCTCGACCCCAAGCTCCAAAAATCACATGCGCAGCAATCTCCCGTTTTGCGGGGATAACAATGCCGAGATCGTAGTCTCGCCCGCGAAAAGCATCGCTAGCTCGGATGGATCCGCCAGCAACGAGAACCTGGCCAACGGGAACAGCAACGGAAATGTTGGCTCAGGCAACGAAGTCACAGGTACGGCCCACCTCACACACGATATACACTATAATATGCTGCCACGAGGCGCCCCATCAAGGAGGAGGGTGATGGACACTGGGAAAATGTATCTTGTTCGACGCTAAAGAAACGTTAACCCACGGCGAATCTGACGATAAATCTTTCGGCGCATGGTTTGAGGGTGCGTTTTCTTGGCCTCGAATCAGATATTTTCCACGTGCTCTATCGACAATGTACATATAACGACGACCTAAGAGAAGCCAAAGTGTGCTGGACGTTACTCTTATCAGGAACGAAAGAACGAACGAACGAAAGGGAGGGTGTGTTGTGTCGTTAACAGTCGCAAATTTCAGTTTCCACTTCAGGTAGCCTGGGGAGGGCAGAAAAAATAGGTTGCCAATTTGTTTTGCACGCTCGAGGCACGTGGCATTGCGCGGATAATAGCTACTTGGACACGTCGCGTGAGGAATTTTTTTTCCTTTTCTTTTTTCTTTCTTTTTTCTTTTTTCTTTTTTCTTTTTTTTTTTTTTAATTCTAGAGTCGCAGTGTATGGCCGTAAAGCACGTAACTCGTACGCGGATGTAACGTTGCGGTTTACGAGCGCAATATTTTATTGTGAATTTATATCGGTACTGTGCTCGAGGGCAATCATTTTGTATTTTCGTAGATGTTTTTATATATATTACTTGAAAAACAAGAAGAATGCTAAAACTCGACACGGAGAGAAACTTTGAAGGGTTTCGAAAATAGAAAATTTCAACAACCTAACCTCGTAGCAAGAAAAGTATACATTAAAAATGATAGGATTACTCGATTTTTCCAAAATTTTGTTCAAATTAGGTCGGTAACTATTCCACTTCAGAACCCTCTTAAGGGGAAGCTAAAGGGGCACGATCGATCGCGTACAATTCCTAACCTAAAATACTCAAATTAAACGGAAATAGTTCACATATTTTCAAGTCCGATGTACGTTAATTTTCGGCGAAATCAGTTCAGAATTGGTCGAGAATTCCTAATGGTAATTCCTAATGGATTGAAACCTTTTTGTCAAAATTCGGACTTTGAAAGGGTGATTCTACGCATCATATGGAATCCCCAAAAAAATATCGGTGACATTGATTCCAAATTAAATGAGGAATATCCGAATTTTGAAAAATTATAACGAGAGTTTTAGTAACGATTAGAAGATAATATCCAATTAAAAAAAAAAAAAAAAAAAACGGCATCGTGTGACAATACGCATTGATTAGTAAATGGTTAGTTTAGGTTAGTATTTAATAATCTATAAGCATTTTATACATAGAATTAGAATGATTATTAACGACGACACACCCTAAATAAACGAAACTCAACGACGCAAGTAACATTTTAATTTTTGCAAAAACTGCAGTCGTCAGCGAATTGGCTTCCTTTAGATTCGTCGATAGCAATAAAAGCTTACTTGAAATATGTGCCAGTGAAATATTCGAAGAGATGTTTATAAAAAATCACTCTTACAGTGTAACTTTGATAATGGAATAAGGAAATTTTTCTTATTTTTTTTTTTGTTTTTGTTTTTTGTGTTCAAAAGAACTTGTAGGAGGAAAAAAGGTGATATTGTACAGAAAGTAGGTAAAGTAGTTAGATGAATATCGTAACCATTATGAAATTGACTCAACGATTATGCCCTCGTCTCTCTGTTCCGTTACTTTACAAGCAGCTTTTCGGAGAGTCAAGCGATTTCGTAAGTGTTCCTCAACGAAACACTCGAATAAAACAACATGACCTTTCAGTTTCCGTATACAGTCCGCTATTCTCAATGACTTGTCCCGATTAGTCCAGGAGCGAAGCCAGACATCATCATAATGTTCCCCTTAAACGGGCAAACACAATTAATTGTAGCGTCAAAATCATACGTGTGCCATGTGAATGATTTGCATTAATTCAAGGCAGTTGAATAAGTTGTATTGAAATTAAAAATTGCATTTAAATTAAACATTGAATTCAAATTAGTTTAATTTTTTTTAAAATTTTTATTTTTATTTGATTTTTTCGCTTTTTTTTTTTTTTCTTTTTTTTTCCCTTTTTTTTTTTTTTTTTTTTTTGTTTGTTTTTTTTTTTTTTTTGTTTTTTGAGCGAATTTTGACATTAATTTGCTCTTGAACAATATGTTTTCGAGACGATGCCAATAAAACGAAAGCTCTCACTCTCCTCGACTAAGTCGGACAATAGAAATCAGTCCATTACATTCTTAGACAGTCATATCTAGTTTAGATTTTTATTCGGGATTCATTGTCGCATTGTATTATTGAGATCAGAATCTGTCCTTTACTTCTTTTTCTTTTTAATAGTTTCAAAGATAGTTCGCGGTGTTGCCAACATCCTTAAAAGATAAAAAAAAAAAAAAAAAAATGAAGCACATATTTTGAGTTAGTAGCTCGTCGTTTTTCAGTCTTTTATTTCCGAGTTAGCACGTTACGTTCATTATCGTTCACTGTAATCGCACGCTCGCTGCAATTACTTTAATAGTTTTTTTTTCCTTTTTTTGTTTTTTTGTTTTTTTTTTTGTTATCCTTTAGTTTGCCGTGATACCTAGAACCGCTCGAGTAAAATGCAAAACAGATGCCGATTTCGCTTTTGAAAAATAGTCGTCTAAAAAAAAAAAAAAAAAAAAACCAAAAACCAAAAAACCACGAAAAAAAAAAAAAAAAGACAAAAAAAAAAAAAAAAAAAAAAAAAAAAAAAAAAAAAAAAAAAAAAAAAAAAAGAAGCAATTGTTTCTAAAGAGTATACAATATATATATATATATACATTTAGTACAGGCTCGGCTACTGTTTCGCGTACTTCGCACGTGCTTTTTAAAACCCGCAGTAGATAGTGAAGCTTTTATGTTTTTTTTGTCGCTTCTTCATTCACCTCATTCCACAAAGTTGCGCACAGCATACGATGTTTCGCATTAAGATTTTTGCAACGGTGAAGTTCGCCGAAATAAATGTAAGTGGCTGGACGACGGCACGAATGCCGCCGCGATAAAAGTAAGACCAAAGTATATAAATTTGTTAACTCAAATTTCAATCATTTCATATTAATTGCCTTAATTGTCAGTCATACCATATAATTAAAAATGTAATTAAGTTTGACAATTATCGCACTCGATATACGATGATACTTACGATTAAGTTTTTCAAGAAGTTTTTGAAGAAAAAATCAAAGGCTTTATCGTCTTATTTTTAGAGTAAAAAATTGTCTACATTTTATTCATGAATTATACAAGTACTCTTGGAATTTTGAGGAATACTTAAAGTAAAAGATGTTCATTCTTAAGCTGAGTTTGTAACGTTGTACGCATTTTTTAAACTTTCAGTCATAGATCAATCGAGGAAAGATTTGTTACTTCGAGTTGCACAAGTTATATATATATATATATATAGCAAATTTCAATAGCCATAAAATCAATTTCACACGCTCTCTCTATTAGATTTTTATCAATTAACAAATTGCACCAATTTTTTTTAGTCATATCGATAGCAACTCGATTGCAACAATTGTTTAAACGTTTAATTAATTTGTGGAATAATCGTATTTCACGTTAGAGTCGGGGCAGCAAATCTGCAATTAAGAGACGACAAAAATTTAACGCTTGATAAGAAAAAGAAAAAGAAAAAGAAAAGTATGTTTTTCAAAAATATTCCCTTTCCTTGGGCACATTTTAATTAATCGAGTCTATAGTCTTGATGTGCTGAAATCAGGAGTAAATCATGACGTGAATATAATGTATATATGCATATACTTATTGGAAAGAAATAAAAATGCGATACACGTATAAGCTCGATAAGCAGCTGCTGCACACTTTGTATGTGGCGTATTCGCACACACACACACACAGCCCCACACTAACACAATTACGCTTGTTCTTTTTTTTTGTTATGCACTTGGCGGACGCGACGTGTCGATGATGCATGATCGGGTGAACAATGTGTCTGTTTGGGCTTTGTCGTTGCGCGATGCACTGGGCGGTGGCGGTACTTCCGGTCCTGCGCTATCTTTCTGCAGGAGGAATGTCCTGCATGCCACGCAATCCGGTCACCGGAGACGGAGTTGACTTGCCCCTGAGGCGCTGCGCACGAAGGAGTAGAGGTAACGACTTGTTTTCTTATATCTCCGCATAAACTATATGTATACAACTATAGCGTCCGACAACTCATAATCCCAACGCGGAGGGGGGTGCAAACACCCGGTTTCCTCGTTTCACCACTACTTCTTTTTTTTTTTTTTTTTTTTATTCTCATCCGCACGTTTCGTGTGTTGCACGAAACCTTCTTTTCTTTTCTTTTTTCTTTTATTTTTGTTAATTTGGAACCTGAAGCAAACTGATTGAGAACGCGCTCATTAATTAATCAATCAATCAATCATCCATCGTTCGTAGTTTGCATCATTGCCGGATTCATGAAGGGAAATTGCACAGGCCCTCGACGAAATGTTGCTAATTGATGATGGTGAAGAATGCGTTAAAAAATGTAATACGCGATAAAACCGATCATACTCTTTCTTTCTTTCCTACCTACAGCAACAAAGGCCGTTGTCCAGACGAGAAAGTATAGATATTATATACTTAGGTATGAAGTAAATAAAGAGACTTTAGTAAAAATTATGGACACATTTAACAATTTTCCAAACAATTTTTTAAATATAAAAACTATAGTGTTTTAAATGGGCTTAACTTTAACGATAAAAAAAAAACAACCACAAAATGTCGTAAATAAATTATTAATATTTTTTTCTTTGTAATTCTGTGTGTAAAGTATACTTTAAACGCCCGATTTCAGTGCGTACTTATCCCTAAAGTACTTAAAAAAATTGTCTTTATTTTATACCCAAATACAAAAAATAGGATACCTAACCTAACTCGTGCGTAAAAATATACATTATACCTTATTTCTTAGGTAATATATACTAATTTTAGTCGTTTAATAATTCGTTAGTTTATTTATATTTCATTTCATTTTAAAAGGAAATGAGATGTTGATAGATTTATTTATGACAAGTGAAAATGAAAAAAATATATTTCCTATTAATCAGCAAATTAATAAAAAAAAAAAAAAAAAAGACGATAAAATCGTGTCAAGTTTGTTGTTTTGTAAAAATAATAGTTGGATAGAACAATCGTACTTAATTTTGTACTTGTTGAAAAACATGCCTGACAATCATGCGATGAAAGAAAATAATAGAGTATATGTACCATTGAGATTTGCAATTTTATTAATGAGTTGACTAACAAAATTGTTGACTTTTAAGTCATCGTATCAGAAATTTCTTTCAATAAAGTTCTTACGTGGCTTGTGTTTTTCGAAAAATAAAAATAATGAAATTTCAAATCAGAAATATAAGTATAATGAAATATTTTCTTTCAAGACCCGATTAACAGGTAGCCGCCGGTCCATAACATAATCATCGGTGATCTTCTCATTGCGCGTGATCATATTTCTTTTCACGGAGAGACTAATTTATTCTGTTTTAAATGATCTCTCATTAAAACAGTAACGGCAAAAAAGAACTGAGATATTTACCGTAAATAATGTATATGTAATACTTGGATCGTTGTAATTATATATATGGGAAAAATGTGTTGGAAAAGTGTCGATGGTTTTTTTTTTTTTATATAACGTTGCAAATAAAAGTTTAAAGATTTTTCAGTGCGTGTTATCACCAGTTCGCCATAATCTATATATAAATACATGTATACGTATATGTATTTATTAGATCGCTCGCCTACAGATCGTTACCGATAGGGCGCAATAATAATAATAGACTAAAAAAATGCTTGTTAATTTCTTTGAATTCATGTATAGAAAAGTCCATTGTGTCGGGAATTAATTAATAGAAGGATACCGATTACGTACATATATAGCAGCAATTGATGATTGTCCGCGCGCATTGGAAAGTATCCCCGCGTATATAATAAATCGACTTTCAATTAGTCGCGCAATTAAATGCGCGTGTGTATAAATAATATAATGCGTGTGGTGTATCTCGCGTGGATAACGGCCTCATTGAAACATTTGCAAGTAAACTCTTGACCATTCTAACGGTTCATTTCGTGCCGGCGCAATTAATAATATTATTATTAATGATGCATTATATGTTGCTACTTTCGTAATTACATTCGAGATACCATTATCAGCGCCATGTGTAATTTCGAACTGATCGTAAACGCATAGTCGTGTAATAAATGATGCATTGAAATTTATTTATAATTTTAATTTCTATAAAAGTTAATCATTTCACCATTATTCTTTCGTGCATTTTTTTCTTGCGGTATGCTACTCGTTCATATCATTCCATTCTCGCGTTTAAGTAGATTTTCAGCTGATAGTGTATGGTATGTGAACGCGTACGTTTGGCTTTGCAAGAATTGACGATTGATTCTGTATTTATTTATAAAAAATCGTAGAGAATGTATAGACGGAACATTCGCTTCACATAATACTAAAAATGTAGAAATTCGATATAAATATGTGTTTAATTCTACATTTTAAATCTTGATGATGATGATATATATATATATATATATATATATATATAAGTATATCTTTGGTACATTTTGAGGACCTATATTTCCTGTTTGGTACATTTTGAGGACGTGTGGCTAC